>KZ505725.1:996955-1024077 GCA_002844005.1 Limosa lapponica baueri
TAAATATTTGTTCTTCCAGAAAAAAAAAAAAATAAAAAAATAAACAAAACCAAACCAAACCTGTGCTTGAGTTAACTTGAGCTAGAATTGCAGGGATGTCCCACCATGCTAAGTAAAAAAACAGATTAGGTTCTTCATTTTAATCAAATTTCTGTGTTTTCTACCTCTCCATCTCTCTGTCTCTCCTTCCGTCACTCACAAAGCAAACAGACATGGACAGGCTGCAGAAGTGGGCAGGGAAGAAGCTCTTGAAGTTCAGCAAGGGAAAACGTCAAGTTCTGCACCTGGGAAGGAATAACCCAAGGCACTGGGACAAGCTCAGGGTGGATCACCTGGAAAACTGCTCTGCAGAGAAGGACCTGGGAGTCCTGGTGGACAAGTTGACCATGGGCCATTAACACACTCCTGCTGCAAAAGAGGCCAAGAGCATCCTAAGCCGTATTAGGAGAAGCACTGCCAGCAGGTTGAGGGAGGTGATCCTACCCCCTGCTCAGCACTGGTGGGACACTTGGATTGCCCATGTCCAGTTCTGGGCTCCCCAGGACAAGAGAGATGTGGAGCTAATGGAGTGAGTCCAGTGCAGAACTACTAAGGTGATTAAGGGCCTGGAGCATCTCTCATACGAGGAGAGGCTGAGAGAGATGGGACTGTTCAGTCTATAGAAGGCTCAGGAGGATCTCATCAATGTATATAAATACCCCACGGGAGGGAGGAAGAAGAGGGAGCCAGGCTCTTCTCAGTGGTGCCCACTGACAGGACAAGAGGCAATGGGCACAAACTGAAATACATGAAATTCCATCTGAACACAAGAAAACATTGTACTTTGAGGGTGGTCAAACACAGGCACAGGCTGCCCAGAGAGGCTGTGGAGTCTCCATGCACTGACCTGGGCAACCTGCCTGCAGCTGACCCTGCTTTGGGCAGGAGGGCTGGACTAGATGATCCTCAGAGGTTGCCCATCCATACCGTGATTCATGTCAGTGAAAAAAATCAGCGGTTTCTAGCTCTCTGCTTCCTCCTGATGTGTTTTCTCAGTTCTGGAACTGAGTAAACATCTTTACCAGGGGGTGATTTGTTCAATAACTTGTTACTGAAGAGCTGCTCTGTTCCTCTTCCTACCTACAGCCACATGCTTTTCCAGCTTTTCTGCTGCCTTTTTGTGGGGTGGGTTCACGTTTCACAGTCAGCTTTTGCCATGAGCCCCTTTTGGTTTCACTAAGCCCTCTGACTGCAATAGTGCCATTAGCTTTGGTAATATATGACTCCAAGACTGAATGGCTTCAGGTAGTTGCAAAGTAAACCTGGAAATCTGTAGAAAGAAAAATACCAATAAGGAAAGAGCAGAATGAATTTCTAGATCACACAGAAAAAATTATTTTGCTTTAGTTGAACAAATACAGTCAATGTAAGTGTATTTAATCAAAGAGTAGCTGGTGAAGGCTGTAGCAGCCTCTGTATCTAAGACTCTTTTGCACTGCTGGCCATCCTGGCCCTACTGTCAGGTTAACCCATCATATTCATCTGTCCTCAATGTTACCAAATTATTCCCATCCCCGTCTTGAAACAGTGTCATGCTCTTCACTTAGCAGCTCTTCAAATCTGTGGAGAGTTTATTCCACAGAATGAATTTTCTGCTTTCAGCTCTTCTCTGTCTGCCAGCTGAACTGAAAGGTTTGTCTCTCTAAGCTTAGTCTTGTCAGAATTTTCTACAAATACCTTTTAACTTGGAAACAACTTACTCCTCTTCCATGCAGCTTGTTCACCCTCCTCTTTCACTGTCTAACCCTGGGGTACTGTGGCGAGGCTGAATCCCCACGGAGCATCATGCTCCACTGTACGCGAGCTTTTTTTCCTTCAGAGTCCTTTATTTTTTTGTGAGATCACTGGGAAAGACATCTGCGTGGGAAGGTTATTTACAAAGTCCATATACCTCCCATTCTTCTTGACAGGACCCTTTTTGCTGCATCTGTTCCAGTTGTCTGAGGAAACATTGTGAACCACAGCCCAGCTGCTTCCCCAGCTGAATGGCCTTTTCAGTCTGCAGCCCCTCATATGCTCCCAAAGACAACGGCCCCACTCTGTGGCTACAGCAGAGGATTACATGCCCAAAATTCAGGGTGCAAAAGTAGCCTGAAGAAGTCCTTTTTTTTTTTTCCTCCAGGAAACATGAGCTTGTTTTTGCCTATGTCTTTGGCATTACATAGAGCAGCCCTCAAGCTGCTTTACATTAAACTAAACTATGATGCCAGCCAGTCAGATGTGCGAACAGGACCCACCTACAATCACAGCCCCACTCTCACACCATAGCTCCATAAAACTCCTGGCTGTCAGATCACTCCTAAGTGGGGTGGCCCAAACTGCCCAAGATGCTGTCCCAGGCTTGGCCAGAGACACTTTGCTGATGCTACGTGAAGATGTTTTCATGGCTCCTCCCAGCACTGGAGATAAAACCAGCATCCTGTGTATTTAAGCGCATTGGTGTAATCGTGGTAACCACCACCCAGGTGAGAGCAAGCAAGACTAGGTGAGATGAGCTATTTTTCACTTCTTTGGGTGTTTTCTTTGTTCTAGATCAGTGGGAGCTGATCACCCACTGTAAGTCTGAAAGTCCTGGCAGGTGGCTATCAGCAGGTCTAGGATCTCTACGAGTCTTCAGGAAATTGGATTGGGCTCTTTTGCATGGTTTAAGTTCTCCTTCTGTTTCTTATGGACAGCAGCACAATGGGTGCATTCGTTTCAGCAGTTAATACACTTGCCAATAGATGCAGCTTTAATACAACTAACCTCTGTGAGCAGCTTCAGTTAGAAAATTAGAAGCAAAAAAAAAGTTTGTTTCTGTAAGTATAATCTAATGTCTACTTTTTTTCAAAGAAACTTCAGAAGTTTTCTTTGGAAAATTATATTTTTGCCAAAATAGCTATTTCTAAAGAACCGTGGGAAAACTACTCAGTTGAATTATTAAAAATAATAACCATTATATTCCAGCTGTGCTGATGTAAGTATTTTTGCCCACAGATTTTTCTAAGACATTCTACTATTTTAAGGGGCATATAATTACTCTATACTTTTATTTCTCTCCCCTAGCCTCAATAAAAAGGTGTAGGTGTCTGTCAGCAATTTTGCCACACGTATTTACTGATGAAGCTGCACTTGCAATACTGCATACTGATTTTTGTCATACACACCAGGCCCTAGAATATGTTTACATTCCTTCTTTTTGTCATGAAGTATTATTAATAAAGTATAAGATGGAGACTAAGCTGTTAGTTAATGAATTGCACCTTCAGAGCCCTTAAATACACAGATCACTGTCTTTTGTCTTAGAATATTAGTTATAGCCAATAAATCATTTGCCTGGCTTCATCTTGAGCCCAGGCTCAGCAGTTACTGAGAAGTAAGAAATAAATGCAAAGGACATATTTATGTCAGAAGTTCCCTGTGGGTTTTGCTCAGGGTGAATCTGGCTCCTTGGGTGCTGCTCCAGTGCTCCGAGCCGTGTGCCGGAGGCTGTCTGCCGAGGTGCTGTCCACAACTGTGCCCCTTTTCCCAAATATCTTCATCAGGATGCAGAAGATGGAAGCAAACACTGAGGCTTGCAGATGATATTAAACAAGGACAAGCTGCAAACACCTACCAGGACAAAGGGAAAATACAAAGGCACGCAGCGAGAACAGAGGCATGGCAGGGAGCAAAATGAGATGCAGTCTGAAAAACATGCAAATTGATGTGTCTGAGGCAGAATTGAACTGAAAAAGGACCACTGGTGGTGGGAGAAACATGGGCAGCAGTGACAGAAAAGCGTCTTCTGATGAGACAGGGTGGTGAATTAGGTACAAATGGGCAATACTGCAGCAAAAAGATAAGTAGGGCTACCATCCCCTAGGAGGGACATGGTGCCTTTTCCTCCCATCCTCAGTGCTGGGAGCCACACAGGGACAGGTAACGGGCAGGGGGGGCACTGGAATTACTACTTGGGCAAGTAACTTCACTGGCCAATGCACTGGAAGCCTCCCCTGGTTGCACATCTCATAGGGCCTTCCCCTCCTGCTGCAGCTCTGGCTGTTCCTGCTCTGCTCCCCAGTTCTTTGCCTCCAGCAAAGTATTTTCTGCTCAGGGGCATGCTAGCGTCCTCCTCCTCCCCTTATGATAATTTTTTTTTGCTGTCTGTTTGCATCTGAAAGCTCTAAAGGATTGCTCAGTAAAGCGCACTTCATCTGGGATGCCCCCAAAAGGCTTTCCAAGGCTGTCATGATGCCTCTCTTCACAGCCAGGGCTGCAGGGCAGGAGCCAGAGCAGTCGCCCCGGGGCACCCCCCTAATACAGCCTGTGGGTCTGCAGCCCCTGTTCACCCAGAGCCACCGAGAAGCCAGGGGAATGGCTGTGACCGATGGCACAGACAGCTTGTCCTGAAAGCTTAGACCCAAGTGTGGCTTCACCAAATCAGATGGCACCAATGGTGTGACCTGACAGGTACCTCCTCTTCTGGAGACACTTCCCATCCTACCACCTGCTAATGTAGCTGCGCGCTTCGGCACGTCTGGAAGTAACTGCTTTTCAAAAATAGTTCTTTATGCATCCAGAGAGCACTTTTCGATGAGAAAAGCCTCTACCCTCACAGTAATTTTGCGTGTTATTGTGACACTGTTGGAAAACCCATAGGACCATGCCTAGTCTCTATGGTAAAAAAGAATGAAGAGTGAGTAACATGAATTTTCAGCAATTTCTTTAAAATGAAAGCTGCTTGACTGTTTTCACTTTCCATTCATACTATAAGAGGTTGGGTTTATTCAGAAAATAACTCCTGAGTGAACATGTCATTGTATTTCTGCAGGGATAATTTTCCTTCATTAACTTTTCTATACTTGAGGAACTTGTAAATACACTATTCCAGATTACACCTCTATGATATACTCATGAAGGATATGGCCAGGTTTGCAATTTCAGCAGTCAGCATGAAAACAAGTTTTTGTGGGGGGAAAGGGTAACACCAATGTCTGATCACAACAGGGGGTTAAAGACAATGTTAGATTTGCCAGACAGTTTGGCTACACCCAGGTGATCCCAGTTTGGGGTGTGTGTTATGGGGCATGGAAGAAACTGTCAGCCCTGCTGATGCAAAGCAAGGGGCAAGTCTGTGCTTTGGAGCAGGTGAGGTGAGCTGCTGTGGTCCTGTCCTGACCCAGAACGGGTGTCTTGCACATAGAGTCCCTCCCACACTGCTGCAATCTCCCCCATCCTCTGCTCTTGCAAGGCTGGTGGCCCACAGCAGACCTGGTCCTTGCACAGATGCTCTGGAAGGACCATGCTCAGGATCCTGGCTTGGGCAAGTCCATGCTGCAGGTGTTTGATGGGCTCTGTGACTTCAGTAACCTCCTAAATAAACTCCATCCATTGCCATAAGTGTGTTTTCTACCTCCACATGTTTCAGAAGAGCAAACCCCGTGAAGTGACCCTTTAGCAGGTATTACACACCCTTGCCCAACCTGTGTTCTCAGTTACTGATGTGAGGCCAGCAAAGTTGACAGACAACTAACTAAGGAGACACACAACTAACAAGAAAAACATATCTCATCCTCTGTTGTTTCTCATAACTGCACCTGCACCACACCTCTGTCAGCCCAGCTGCTGTCTTCAAGTGGTCTTCTGTGGCTGTTGGCATGTAGGGTCAGATGTTACTGACTAAAGGATTCTGCCATCTCCTCTTGAATCTCTGTTTCTTTCATCCAGGAAGCAAAGGCTTATTCTGGCTTCCAAATCATAAAGACTGTTGCAGGTGGATAAAAATGTTAATTTATTGATGCTCATTTTAGCTGGCCTCAGTAGATCAACCTACATGTATGTATTGAAAAGGGCAGCATGTAACATAATCAAGTCCACTTCCCAGAACAACTTCCAGAAAAAACAACTGGGAAACTCTCCATTGTGTTAGAAGACATTGTAGCTCATGTTGAAGGTAAAGAAGATTGGACTGACAGATTTATAATTGCTTGGATCTACTGAGAATTCAGAACATGGCAAGCTGTTTGACCAAAGGCACTTTCTAGTGTCTAACTCATCAGCATTCATTAAGTGAAAATGTAGGCTGCTGCAATGAAGAAGAATATCAGATACGGCAACTTGAACTTCGGCAAGATCAAAAGCAATTAGTTAGGTACTAGAGTCAGAGTGCTTCATTCAAAATGGAAGAGAAGACAGCAAAAAATATTGCTTTGCATGATTTTGCATTACAAAATGTAATTTTTTAATACAAGGGTGGTTACAGAGAGAAAGGGAAAGTAGAAAAAACAGCAAGATAGACAGACAGACTGGCTGATAAACATTTTTGCTCATTTGGGTCCTCCTAGCTTCTGTCATTCAGATTTGTTCAAAATGGCCATCAAAAGAGCAGAGCTCTGCTGCTGCTCTCTCTCACGCCCTAATCCATCTGAGTAGATGTCCTTGTAAAGCCACCCTGCTGGGATGATCTTCTAGGACGGTTTTTCATTTGCTTCCCCAAGGACAGATCCCAGCAGAGGAAAAAGTGAAAAGCAAAAAACCAAGGAAGTTTTAGTCAGAATAGAACTGGATGGATACATAAGGAAATGGATGCAGAAAGACAAGAGGAAAAAAAAAGTTAGAAAAAATGTATCTCTGTGGCAAACCACCCACCAACTACTTCCTATTTACAACTAGAGACCTACCGTGCAAAATTGATAAGTGGAAGGGTAATTAGGAGAACGGATGTGATTAAGTGTTTGGGGAGCATGGTATCTGCTCTGCCCGTGTGTTCGGCTGCTCCAGGAAATGTGCCAGAGAGAATGGAGAATAAGAGTCATCTCTGCAGACAAGAAATAATGAGCAAGTTGACTCTGCCTTCAGTGATGCCAGGATCCGTGAGCTTTGAGTAGGGGTTGAGCAAGCCAGGATCTGCTGCTCACCTGCTTCCACCTACATCCCCTCCAGACAGCCTCAGGGGCTGTCCCGGCAGCTTCAGGGGCCCACGGCCAGTGGGTGCCGGCCAGTTGGTGCCAGCCACTGCCTCCCCTCTCCCTGTAGCCAGGATGCTGCAGGAGCTGCTGGGAGATGGCGTGACTCCCCCTCTGAGTGTCTGCATACTGACCAGCTGCAAATGCCTTAGGATAGCTTCATGGTGACCTAAAGCAGCTATCTGGCCTATGTCTTCCTTGGAAAAAATGTTTTTATATCCCTTTTTATTTTCTGTTTTGTTGGTTTTGCTTTCTTTAAAGCTAAGATGTAAAATTAACTCGGAAGAGCAGACCTCAGTTGTATCTGAAGATGCTCACCTCTATTACACTGGCCTTGTCTACTACTACAGGGAGTGTGGCACAGGGAATAAAGAAATATAAGCAAATGAGAGCAAAGCAGAGTAGAGGAGTGAGGGGTTGATCTTGTTTTACATCATTCCCAAGGATCCCAGGATTTACAGTTAATTTAATCTATTCTTTTTTCAAAATTAAAACTGTAAAGAAATGCTGCTAGAAGCAACCCAGGTGTTCCCCCCACCCCTCACCGGAGCTGTGTTAGTCCATACAGCTTTTTCTGTACAAGAGGGTGCACGATGACCCAAGGCTGCATCTGCTCCTTGGACCTGGGCTGGTGTAGAGGCGATACACATGCATTGGTGTAGTGCTCTCCCAATCCTATAAGCCTATATAACTCCTAGAGCAGCTCTCTTCTTTTCCGTCTAGCTCAGAGCATCAGGAGAAGTTCATAACCATCTGTATCCATCCCTGCAGACACACGCTTTCAATCCTTTCTCTATTGTCTCTTCCAACCAAACCAATTCTATGACCAGGTAATAAATTATAGGTACATACTATACAGACTGTTGAAACACTATACCTGGAGATACTCAAAACTCACCTGGGGAAGGCTCTGAGCAGCCTGGTCTGGCTTTGAGGTTTCCCTGTTGTGAGCAGGGAGTTGGACTAAATGATCCCTATAGCTCCTTTCCAATTTATTTTTTTGTGATTTCATGATATGAATTAATCTGACCAACACTGAATAAGCAGCGAAGAAATTAATGTGGAAGTACAAAGCTTGCCTATTGCTATTGGCTGTAACACCAGTATTTGCACTTAGTAAAGTCTAGTTTGGTGTAACACATGATATGGATCCTACTACAATTCAAGCAATTTCTATCATTATCCTTGACGGTTTCACTTCATAATATTTTAAAAGTCCCACTGAAAGGAGAAGCTGTGCTAGTTCTTACACTTCTTCTAGGGCAAAGTGAGGAGAGTGATGGTTCCAAGTCTGTGAAGGAGACCACCGTCGTTCCTGGAGCCCCAAAGATCACTGGCCCTAAAGTAACTCAAAGCCTTCAGTGCAGAAGTGGATTTTTGGTATGTCTACACTACCTGGTTCCTGAGGTGGGATGACAATCCAGCCTGCCACATGCTATCACTTGGCCTGTTCTCTTCTCCAAAAGAGCTTTTGCAGATGTATTAATGCACCAGTTTGTGTCTCTGCATATTGCAACTGAGAGAGGCAGGAAAAGAGTAACACTATGAGCATGACTTTCCACTACATTTTTTCTAGCTGAATGATTAGCTTTCACTGACTTCATTATCCCTTTTAATTTGTACTATAATAGTGTACTCAAGGTGACTGATGCCTCACTGTGATGCGCATCCTGAAACACAAAGATGGGGCTCTGCACATCTCCACATCACCTTGGTCAAAAGGATTTTCACTGAAGTCATGTGCATGTCTCAACTCCATTTAAAATCCATCAATGAGCACGGTGCCTTTCAGTCACTATTTCCATCAGGAGATCCTGTTATTACTCCGTACCATTCACCTTATTAGCTTCTACTTTGCCCTTACAGCTAAAGACAGCTAAAATTGCTATGCTTAAAACAATGCAGGAGCTCAGGAAGCAGGGTAGGAGGCACTGGTTTCAGCAGAAAAAAGATTAGATACTTGTTGTATTTCTGAAACCAATGATGTGCAGGCAGTGGGAAATGATTTTACTGGAATTAACCTGCATGCACCCAAACCTGCAACCGAGTCTGATGCAGATATTTCCTATCTTTTTCCATCTTCTATGCTCAGTGAAAAATACAGGTTAAAGTTTACTCTAATAAGCTTCATGGACTTCTTTCAGAGTTTTTTTGTGTTAAATAAAGCACATTGTAAGTTGAAATGTTTTATTACAACATTTTTGAAACAAGCACTCTTCTAAAAGAAGATTTTTTTGAACTATATTTAAAAGTGAATCAAATATCTCTGATTTTAAAAGAAGTATCCAAAGCATGTCTGTGCAGATTAAATGAAATAATTTTTTTTTCAACCTAAAAGTAGATATTTTAATTTTTTTTCAAAAACAGGGTCATGTTTTTATGAAGAAAATTTACTTCAGATTGACCTGTGATGAATTTTTTCAATTATTTAATTCATCCGGAAAAAAAAAATCAAAAAGTCAGTTATTTATAAAACCTTAATTTAATTTTCTTTCATGACTTGATCCTAATGCACATTTGCACATAGACCTCCTGTTGACCTCGATGGAAGTTACGCATCTAAAGGGAATGCAGAACCAGAGGCAGCAGACAAAATTAGTGTTTTTATAATTGCTTTAATTGGTGTTTAATTTTTCCGTTGGTTAGAGCCCAAGCTACTGACTTTTAATGGGAAAAAGAAATGTATACTGGAATGAGAATGTAATCAGATAAGAAAAATGGTTAACATTACATTAGAGCTCCAGAAACAGAGCAATTGGTAAATATGCATGTTTTCATTTGAGTTACAAATACCACCGATTTCCATTTCCGTTGCCACTTCAACTAATTTGTATTCAGAAAACCACATCCCTGAAAATGTGTAAAACATCTGTTTTGAGAAACTGAATGTCAATAACTAAACCGTGAGCACCATCATACAGCGACCAGAGCTGTAAAGACGAAGACTAGATCATCTGCATTAAGGACAGTGAATTGTGAATTGTCCACAGGATGGATTTAATCACATTATTCATTAATTCAGCCTACAGGGGGAAAAGAAGTGACTCAAAATCATCAGCAATGACACAGTGACAGCCAGGAATTTTAGCTGGTTCCCCTTGTCTGCAGGTACTTCAGGAAGGCCCCCTTTTCCCCTATTTTCTTCAGTTTTTTCTATTTTCTTTAGTTTTTCCAAAGTTACTGCTTGCCCTATGTATGTGGTGCTTTATGTTAAGCAATCTGAAAGCCTCCGGTGCAGTAACTAGGTGTGACTTCACCTCCTGCTGATTTACTGAGCCTAGAAAACCTACGCAATAAAACCTGCAGTGAAACAAGGGGATAACTTGACAGCGGTAAATAATACAGGCCTGTCCCTTTACCAACGCCCTTTCCTGAATTTTACCAGCTTTGTTTAGCATGCAACACAGGCCTTCTGCTGATAATAGGTAACATCTGCTTTAGATCAAAAGGGTAGGGAACGCATACTTCTTGCAGGCAGACTCTGCTCATCCTGGTTCTCTGTAGCAAATTGTAAGTGGAGCTGGTGTATAACAAAAATCACAGCTGACAAGATGTACTTTTAGCCACATACCTCTCATCTGGGTATTCATATGCAGCACCTCATTTGGGGGTTGGATTTGTAACAGTAATGACTCTCCAAGCACCTCCTGACTCCTAGTAAATTCAGTGTGCCTATCTGATAAGCACATAATGTGAAAAGTCTCTGCAGTTAAATAGGGTAATGTATAAATACCATTTGGGGCAACATATTTGCTAGGTAAGATAAAGATCAATTACTTTCAACACTTAAAGGTTTGCGTTGCCGCAATTCTTTACAAAGCCCTTTTATGAAAATGCTCTTATCACTGCTACCTGTTCTATCACCGTTCACTGGGACTGTTTAATTTTTCCTATTCTATGCTAATCATGATTAAATATAGCTAGATTTCCAGGGTGGCTGCTACATAGAAAAATACTCAGCCCTGAGTGTATCAGGGCCCTTTTCCTATATACAGGCACTGGGAAGGATGTATGATTAAACATGGAATTCTCAGAAACTAACAGATTACTGCTCTGACTGGAAGTGGGGATGAAGAATGCAGCATAATTCTTTCCTTGCCCATCCTAAGGGTAGGACAACCTGTGCTAGCAGTCAGGGAAGTAACTGCTTTCTCTCACAATTCATAGCTATGAACTCTGCTCTGGAGAGAGGCTTTTTCCCTTAAGACTCCAAAACCGATTCCAGCCTTTCTTTAAAAGGATAAAAAAGTTGCCTGTTGGACTACGAGGGCTGGTGTTCAGTGTCACGGCAAAGCTGGCAGCCAGGAGAGGGAATTACCAGCAAATACAGCTCAGCCCTCTGAGCCCCACAACGGTGGAGGTGCTGACTTGCTCTACCGAATGCCCCATAGGCATTAACGTCAGCAGATGGGGGCTTGCAGAGTACAGAGAGACTTCAGGGAGGGAATTTGCCTAATTCTAGCAAGCCCACAGTAGACCCAGATGTGCTATCTCAAAGATTAGGCCTTGGATCAGGCCCAAACCTGGAGAAATTTTCATAGGAAACTCAAAAGGACTATCCAAAATTCATGACTGAGTGCATGAAGGCACACACACACAAAAATCTTAATGAAAAGGGAACTTGGGAAAAAATAATGGATTTTTTTCCTCTTCTCATTTTTTTTTTCTCTTGAAACCCTGGAAAAAATTCATCTCAGTTGGACACCTAGCAAGGAACTGTCAGCCTAAAGAAATAATACTAGCAATACAGCAGTAACTGTAAACAGGATTTTGCAATGAAAAACATTGTTAGTTACAGTAACAATTGGGTGCTATATCAGATGTATCTTCATTGAAGTTTTACAACATAATCCTAATAAAGCACAGTATGATAAAATGATTAAGAGCTCATAGTTAAAGTATTAGAATATGCTTACCATAAATTAACACATGAGAAAGAAATAACCTTGGTTCCTTGAGGCCATTAGACATATGGAGACTTTTCTACTGGCCACAGCTGCAATACAAGAGCTAAAGAAATCTATCAGTGATTTCTATGAAACATCTGTGCCCATAATCTGGAAGTAAAATTCTCCATAATTTATATTTCTGGGCTGAAGTCCAGTGAAGGAATTGTTAAGTAATCCTTCAAAAGCAATTTCCTTTAGTACAGGATGTCCATGAGTTTTAATAGGTCATAAGTATACAGTAGCGAGGATTTTGTTTCTTGGTATGGTTTTCCTTCTCTGAAATGAAATAATTGACCAATGTTCTTGAATACACATTAGTACACTTTATGATTCAAATGAATTCCTAGAAACCAGGCTTTATGGGATGGGATCACCTCAGAGATGATTCTTTCTCTTAAAACACTACTGATGTTATTCTATAATATGCATTCTGAAAACATTATTTTCTAAGTTATTTCAGATACTTTCTATTTTGTTTTCATAAATCCCCCATCTGAATAGCTAGACCTCTGCATCACTGCATTCTGGTTTTCTGGAAGTCCCCAAAGATTTGTGGTTTTGCAGGGTGGAATTACAACACTTTAATTAACAAATCATCCTTATTATTTAGGTATTATTTTGCTCCCTTGCAAAATCCAGTAGTAAAGTTTGGATTACAAACATTAAAGAAACGCTTTCGGTACAAGTTTTTGGACCTGTCAAGGCTTTGATTTCATAAAGCTATGGCCCAAAAGAAGCTTCCCAATGATGATTTTCAGAACATATGTATGAAACACAGATTTGTCTGACATCCTGCAAATGTTTGTTGATAACGCCAAATGAGTTCATTTTACTTTCTCTCACATACACATCTATATATTTGTGTGCCTGTGTGTATGCCACCAAACTCCTCCATCCTCCCAGTCGCTTCTGCTGTTCTTCTCTGAATTTGTCAATCGCTTCTGGGAAGACGCTCAGCATCCCACACAATGTTGCAGCTCCTGTCACCCCACCGGCATGGAGAGCGTTTGCTGGATTCCCGCTTTGCAAGGAGGTGCCTGTGCATAAACAGCCTCAAATTGGCCGTGTAATGTGACAGCCTCACATTTAATAATTTCTCGCTCCTCATCACACTGAACCTTGTTACACTGTTGCCCTGGTTTCATGCTCCTACTGGGAATCTCTGCCTCAGCTGAGCTTCCCCATATGCTGTGTCTTACCTTTTTCCAGTTTGAACTTCGTTTTGTTTTGTTCTTCCCACGTTTTTCATGAATCATTGTTATTTGTTTGCCCATGGTGCTGTAAGGCCACAAAAGAGATTGCCTGGGAGCCCCTCTCTGTGTTAGGTTCAGTATTTGAAGTGTTCCCAATTAAGCAGAATTGAAGAAGTAAGTGCAGTTATCAGTGGTTTAACCCATGGATATACAAGGGACAAAGAAACCATCACCCCTATTCTCCAAAGCATCTGGGTGGGTCTGAAATCAATCAGTGCTGTCGAAAGCCTGGGCAGAGGGAAGTTGTGCGTGGTATAATCAGAAAACTGAACCCTGGTCCACTCCATTAACCCCAAAGCCATCCTTTCCCTTAGCATCTTTTCATCAGTTCTTCGCCTCCGCCGTGCTCACCTTGTCCCAGTTTAGCTCGCCCTTGGGATTTCTTTTAATACTCTGTTTACTCCTTCATCTAGATCATTAAATAAGATGTTAAATAAGCCTGCATGTAATACCAGTCTTAGCTGTAAACCACCAAGCACCAACTACATACATAAATGTTTATCATTACCCTTTGTTTATAATTCAGGGAGTTTTCATCCCAATCAAAGTACCTATCAAGACAATTATGGGAGTAATATTTCATAAATGACTCTATCTAGTGCATTACTAAATTGTAATTATATTGGTGTAAATTGTCAGAGCTATCAACAGAATTAGGCATGTACCATCTGTAGATCTGCTGCTGCTACCCCCTCTGCGTTTCTTCTCCCTCTAATTTGCCTGTCTGAGGCAGAGCCAAGGCCTAGGAGCAACAGGGGAGCTTGGACAGTGCATGCATGAAGTAATGAGATACTGGGGAGAAGATCCAGCTGGGAGAGTTTACAGACTGCTGCATTGGATGGGGAAAGTCTACGGGACTGTCCTCTGTGGCTCCTGCTTTCCTTTCACAGATCTCTGGGGTTTTCCTCTCTCAGCCTTTTCTCCCTTGTATGATGAGGAATGGGAGCATATCCTCATCCTGTCAGGATCATTCCATCCCAGAGAAACCAAACTACATTTGATTTTCTCTTTTTCTTTACATGCATCTTAGAGCACAAGCTGCCTTGCTAGGGAGGTTCCCGCTCCCTGAGGCCAACTCCACCAACTGACAGACAGCCCTTGTAAGAGACCTCCAATTCAAGCAGAATACATGGAGTGACAGGGTTTGTTTCACTGCCCTTCATCCACTTCTTCCTGGTTCAAACCTTAAAAAACTATTGGAATTCTCTTGCAAACTCTGCCTTTTCTCAGCTGCAGCAGCTGGTCTTTGGCTGGGAAGTACATCCAGCTCCAGGAGCATCACTGAAGCTCCTCGGTATTGATGGCTTCTCCCAAGCACTGTCTCAGCTGTCTCGGGCTTTGCCGGAACTGGCAATGTGGCTGCTCCCAATTAAAGCTTACATTTGCTTCATAAATACCACAGTCCCCATACGACCTGAATCTACTGACTTTTTTATGCTTATATTTTCCGGGAGTCCATGTCTGGTTTAGCAATTAACAGGTCTTTTATTAGATATCCTTTACTTCCTAAATGCTCTTCTTTTTCTTTCTCATTATAGACATAATCTTTTTAAGAGTCAGAAAAAACTCTTCTTGTGAGAATTTAGTCCCCCTCACCAATTTCTGGATGTTTTCCTTTCTGGCAGCCTGTTTCAGACAGGAAGTGGCCTTCATTAAAATGTGTTATATTTTTCATTTGTCCTTTGATCACTTCCAACTACATTTCTATTGGCTTTCCTACTTATACCTTTTCCTTAAAGACCTTAGCCAATTCTCTCTCTTTCTTTTGTTTTGTTTTGTTCTTGTAGGTTTTCTCTAATCTCAATTATTCTGTGCAGCTCATTAGTCTAGGGCTGAAGATGAGGACGGTGGGGAGGAAGCAAAATAGAAAGCATTCCTGAGATCCTAGTCTTAAGCACGAAATTAAACACTTCATAAAAGGAGGAGCCCTTTCTGGTATGGATTACTTAGCCATGCTACAGATAACCCTGCTCCTGGCCACTTAGCCTCCCAGCTCATGGCATGCAGCCTCTGAGTATGACGGGATCAGAGCGTAATACACACCTCCACTTTTATTCAGAGGAAATATTTGCTGAAATTGCTATGAAGCAATGGAAAAAGTATGAAAATTGCAGGAAGGCTCTGTTTTCTGCAGAATCACAAACTCAACTCATCTCATCACTTCCACTGGTGCTAGACTTATTTGCCACAGTAAATTCTGTCCTACCTAAGTTGACAGTGAAGGTTTGAATGGAGAACCAGAGTGACTCAGAGTCACTGAAAAAGAAATACTTCAAGGTATTTTGTCATCTCAGAGGCATTTGCCTTACCACAAGAAGCTGTGCCTTGTGAGGTAGCTGAGTACAGGAGTAGCATGTTTTACTTTCCTTTCTTTTAAACACTGAGACTTTGACAGAGATTAGCTAAAACAGGGAGTGTCTGAGTCTCCCTAAAGGAAAAGTTAATAGGGCATGAAATACTACATTTCAAGCCCGACTGCATTATTCAGCATGGGGGGAAAGCTTTAGTTTTATTTTAGAGGATTTAAAATAGTGTTTTCAGATACGTGGCTCATCACTTTGTAATCTCAATAGTCAATGATAATATTGTTTGTGATGACTTGCAAAGCTGCTTCTTAAAAGAAATAGATAATTTTAAATTGAAGCAACATGTATGAAATAGTAATAAACCAAAATCTTTTTGAAAGGATTTTTGGAATATTTCACCATCCAGCTCGGCTTGCAGTGTGGATCTGAGGCATGAATATATCTAAATAAATGGTAAAGAAATGTGGAAAGGTCATTGAAATTAGAAAAGCGCTGGACATACTGCATGAACCAAAAGCCTTTGCCAAAACATTACTCTTGCACTCTCTGTTTACCTGCTCATCCATTTCAGGCGGCAACAATTTTTCACAGTGTTCAAGATCCCTCCTGCCACAATCAGACTGTGCAGCCATCACTTTCCATCCACTGAGCCAACATGTTAGGCAATGGAAACCACTGGCTTGCAGGAGATGTACCAGACCAGGACACCTTTGCACTGTGCTTCAATGGAGACATCCTTGCCTCTGTTTCTTCTTCACCAGGACCACCTCTGAAACTGACTTTTGGCCTTTTGGCTTTCCCATTTATTTGATTGCAGTAACACACAGGGCAATCCTTGCCCCAAAGTATGCCCAGTCTAAACACAGCAAGAGGGAAGAAACAAGGCTAATATTCTCCTTTGCAGATGACTGATTAGGTCTTTCAAGTGGGAAGTTAAATGCCTTTTCCAACGTCATGTTAAAGGCATATGGCAAATCTAGGAACTGGACAACAGTATCTTGAATCCTTGGCCAGGGTCCCACCTAGAAGGATCTCTCCTCATTTGAATGTTCAGTTAGAAGGTAGGCATGCTTTACATTTCTCAGCCTTCTGTCTAACACAGCAAACAAAAGCTACATACTCTGAGCGGCCATCTCATTTACACATCAGCTGATAAAATGTGGCAAAACATTATGGTGTTAAAGAAGGCTCAAGCTGGGGACCTGCATTATCAAAATTACTTTGAAATGTTTCAATTTTCATTATCTTGAAGTAGGTGTTTTTGTTTGGTTAGGGTTTTGTGTTTTGTTTGTGTTTTTTTTACTAACTGCTAGTTAATCCAGAGAGAATAAACGCTTCCTACTGAAGGTGAGACATACAGGCAAATCCACACAGTGAATCTACTCATCTAAACATAAACACTCTTATAAATGGTCAGCTGCATAACTCTCCAGGCTTCATCAGTGGTATTAACCAGGTTTTCATCAACTAGACTGGGTGCTGAGGCACTGAAACCGTTGGTAAATACCCACATGTAGAGTCTTTATCTGCAAGCTGAATCCCACCCTAGTTATCTACAACGTAGATACCCATTCCTGGAGTAGCTACTCCAGTCTCCCTGGACAATTAATGGAGGGAAACAGGGTTTATGGAACAAAACTTTCCAAGGTCCAAAGCCCCTGACCTGATTCAGATACATGTTTTCTGATGAGGCGTTTCATGACTTAGAACTGATTTTTGGCAGTTGAGGGAGTCTACACTTACCAGCTCAAGTGTTGCCACTGCAGAGATTTACCCTCTGCTCTTCGAAGGCCTCGCTTCTGAAACTATCACAGACAAGCCGTAACGCTCCGGCTTTGCATCTCCCTTTTCTGGACATGTCAAGCCCCACCAAACTGGGATCAGAGACTTCTCTGTTTGCACAACAGCTGAAAACATTAGTGGAGACAAAGTTTGATATTTGTTTTTTTAAAACCATTCATTCTACAGCTCCTTTAGCAATGTCTGGTGGGGCAACTTTCATTCACTTCATACAAACTGGAAACTAGCCATTAGATAATAGACAATAACAAGCCTCTTCAGCGAAGCAGTGATCTCCAATGGAAGGATTCTTCTTGAGTTACCGTCCACCCCTTTAAATAACGTAATGAGGGAAAGCTGTTCCATTCTCATGGATTGAAGCAGTTTATTGATTTGTTAACCACCCGTAACTCACCAGCAGCACACTCAGGATCAATATCAGTATTACAACAGATAAGCCACGTCTCCTGCAAGAGAAGAAAGGTCCCTCCACAAGCTCCTCTACGCGTACTCTGGGTGTGGGTCCCCACTTGTTGCACCCTATACCGTCATGCCACCCACTGAGCACAGGTTCCACAGGGCATCCTACAGGGACGATACTCTGTTTGATATAGGCGGAGGTTGCAATACTGGCAGGGCAGTTTCTGCCAGTGTCAAACCAGGTTTGACTATTGTTGGTTACCCTCCAAGGAGTCTTCCCCACCCTGCTACCTATTTTTGCACTTCTTCCATACTTCTTTTCAGGCTGATTGCTTGTTTCAAAGCTTTTTTTGAAGTTCCCTGGCTACTGTTTAATCCACTGATGGTGTCTCTTCCCCTTTAGCACCATCAGCTGGAGGCTGATTGTCACCTTCATCTTTAATGCAATCAGTTAACATGAGCAAATGTCCTCCAGACAGTTTTGTGTAGTCAACCCACAGACACTATTTATGCTCACACTCTTGTGTTACCAGGTGTTGTTACTCAGGCCATTTGCCAACAGTGGAGCTGTGTAAGCACCCCCACAGTTATTTTTTAAAGTGTTGTGAATACTCACCTGTTCCCTGGTTATTTTTTATCGATTAATGCAGTTTGTGGTTTAATTTGGTATCTTTGTGGATGCTCACAACTATGCACTCACCTGCACACTTATTACTTATTGAGGAACCATCAGCAGCACTGCCACTGTATTAAAGGTTACATATGCTAGTTTCTGATAATTATAGAAGGAAAAATAGTGACCATGTCCATCTCACTGAGTTAGTAAACTGTTGGTAAGACATACAATACATAGGCCATATTATCATCCATCAGTTTTGTTGCAGCCTAGCGGACTGAGTGGGAAGCTGAGGAATTCTTTGCCTCCACGCTTGCCCTTGCTGTTGATGTACCATGATGAGCTTTAAACATGAAGCCAGTGCAGGCTGTCAAGCTCTACTGCAACCTCTTCAGCAGATTGAATGGGTGTTTATAATAGTGGCGGGGTCTGCTCCAACATCAGGGGAAACAGCAGCTCACCTGGTCTTAGTAAACCTGCATCTCATGCTTCCTATTAAGAAAGGAACACCAGAACTAGACTGTGTTGTGGGAATGTCACACTCTGCTAACTTTTGGTCCTCTGCCATCCTAAGCTTGTTTTCAGGCTCCTTTGTACCACTACAGGAACTAACAGAACCTCATGGATGCTTTACTTTATACTGGCTGGCTTCCCACCCATGCCAGCTTCTCAGACTGCATCTCCTGGTCCTGCCCCGTTGGCCTCATGGCCCATGCTAGGGAAGCCAGCCCCAACTCCTCAAGCCACCTGAAGTTACTGTACAGAGCTTCATCTCAGGACAAGACTGAGCCCAAGGCGATTGCAGAGGTGGCATTGTGAACATTTCGCCTGGCTATTTATGGAGTCAAAGTATGGCGATAGCACAGTCCATCAAACACTGGCTTGGTTTGGTAACAGCCTATTGTTAGGTAGGAAGACCAGCAGGATGAGGAGCAGCCCAAGGGGAAAACAAAAAAGAGACTGAGACAAAACAGCCAGCTATTCAAGGCTCCAAGCCAAGTTATACAGCAGTGTTACAAAGACTTAGAATGTATTAACCAAGGGGACTAAAGAGTTAAACAGACTTTCCTCAAGATAGAGGTGACTTGCCAGCAGAAAGACCAACAGAGACACTGACAAAATAAGTTACATGGTGCTTTGCTTGGGCAAGTCTTGGAGGAACCTAAGTCTTAGAAAAAATTAAGCGAGCTGGCAAGGAATGTCTAGGATAAAGGCTCTGCTTGTTTTAATCTTGTTCTCTCTGCCTGTTACATTTCTATGAATAAATAAATCATTGCAGTCTGGGAAGCAGCTGTGCTGGGTTGTCTTGATACCAGAAAACTGAAGGGTGACAAATTGGTGTGATGCTAATTTTGAAAAGGACTCCATGGGAGCTCTGAGGAGCTCTAGGTCTGTAATCTTGGTGCCTCTACCAGGCAAATTAATGGAAAGTATAATGAAGATTAGAATTAATGGGCACCTGGAAAAAAATGTTCTATTTGAGAAGAATCAGCATGGCTTTTTGTGAAGAAAAATCTTGCCTTAAGAATAAGTTCTTTGAGGGGGTGAACAAGAGGCGATCAAGATCATCACATTTACTTGGATTTCCAAAAGACTATTGACTAAGCCCATTGCCAAAGATTGCTTAGGCAATTAAGCAGCCATGGAGCAAGCAGGACAGTACGTTTATGGATGAGTAAATGGTAAAGAGGTAGGAAACAGAACTGAGGGGCAATTGTTCACTTTTCAGACTGGAAGGAGCTGTGTGAGATCTTTTTGCTATTTGACATAATTTGTGAATGAGCTGGAAGAGGGTGTTGGTAACAGGCTGTTGTGATATCTACTGCTGAAACTAAGTTACTCAGTGTGGTAAGGACTGAGCCAACAATGAAGAAAGACAGACATCCTACAAAAGTGAGTGACTGGCAGGGATACATTGGCAGACGAGATTTGCTGTAGGTAAATATAAAGGGATGCACTTAAAAAAAAAAGTCTATCTAAACTTGGTAGTTGATGGGTTCTGAGCTGCTCATCCCCATCCAGGAGTTAGCTCATGGGGTTATAATAGACATTCCCATGAAAATGACAATCCCATCATAATACTCAGCTGCGGTCAAGCAAACAAGGAAATCAGGAAAAAGCAGTGGACATCCTCATGCCACTGTACAAATCCATGTTTTGCCTCTATCATGAAAACTGTGTGCAGTTCTGCTCTCCTCATCCCCAGTAGGTTCTAGTAGGACATGAAGACAGTAGGATATTCAGAGGTATGAAATGGCATTTATACAAAGCAGCTAAGACTCTCCAGGCTGACAAAGAGAGAGTGTATAAAATTATTTGTGCATATAGAGAATAGGTGAGGATCAATTGCTAATTCCTTTTTGTGATACAAGGATGAGGGAACAGCAAATGAAGCTAGTAGGAGCCAGATAAAGGACAAAGCAAAGAAGATGGTTTGTCGTGAAAGGGACCACAAAGAATGTGGATGCTAAAAGTTTTTATGTTTAAAGTTTCTAAATAAATACAAACAGCACCTGGATCAGTAGGTCTGTGACCTGAAAATGGTTGGAAGTTGGGAGAATATTAGATGAAATTGTATTTAGTTGTCCTAATTATTTATTCTTCCCTAGGTACCTACTTACTGCTACTGCTGGAGATAAGGTACTAGACTCAAAGGACTTCTGATGTCACCCAGTTCTTATATCACTTTCTTTCATAAATGTCCAAGGGAAGATCCAAACTCCATTACGTGGATGAAGGTAACTAGGATTATGGAATAGTGGATGTTTTAACATGGTAACGCAGCCAGAACTGGGATGCTGAAAGGCATGCAGTTAATTGTGTGTGTCTATCATTTAAGAAATGTCCCCAAAGAGTTTGAGTGTGTCCTCCCATTTCTCTACCCCAAGACACAGCATGGCACAGTTCTCTTTACTGGAAACATAAAATAAAAGCAGGTTCATCTCTCCAAAACTAACCAGAAATACATGTGTAATTATTTCTTTGGTATCACTTAAGCTCCGGGAACAAAACCTGAGACCAAAAAATATGAAAAATAGGAAAGAAGGACTGCCTTTCTGTACTTATTTTGCAGCATTAAATATTCAGCTGGTATAAAAAAAATAGACAATGATAATTAAAAAATTTATAGCGAGCAGTGTAGTAATTATTTTCTGGGAATGCTACAAAAATGGCAGCAGGTGTGTTAGACTATGGACTTCTCTCTACAAGGGGGTTATTTCACACAGAGCTGGGATATGCTTAGCATTGCAAATTAGATACTCTTGTCTATGCAGTCAACTATATTTTCTTGCAGTAAACTCACTGCTTCTCTGCAGCAGAAATTTTCTCCAAAGTACATTTTCAGCATTCAGGCCAGATATCCCAGAGGCGTATGTGCTGCAGGTGGGCCCCTACACATCACAGAATTCTCCCTCGGGCCTATATTGGAATATATAGCAAAATATTAGGCAGAAGCTACTAAAATTCTAGGACTTTGTGGACAAGTGCAACACATTCAGGACCTTAGCTGACAGAGAGAATTTTCAGCATTTGTAGCATGTATCTTACTGAGCATGCTGCAATATTTAGGGAAAAATAAGGATTATTTCATAAAAATGCTGGTGTATGGAAGTCATATGGTCACAGTGTGATCTTATGGAACTACCACTATCAAATGTTCACTAAAATGTTAACTGTAGTTTTTAAAGTGCAATACAGGTGTATTTTCTACTTTCTGACTCCAGCAACACTTCATTCAACCTCACCCACCAGTAAGGAAAAAACCTAAATAAATGACACTAACTGCTCTTCCCAGAAGAATGACTTCTGCAGTGGCTGTAGTGCAGGAAAGGCCTGAGGGCTGTGCTAAAGCAGGACCCTTTCTGCATCACGACTGCAAAGGAAGAATGGTCTAGAAGATACCTTCACATCTCCTGTTACTGCCCCAGAAAGAGTGTTTCAATTCTTTAGCGGTCTCTGATGACTGTGTAGTAAATTCACATTGACTTTACTACTCCAGTGAACCCAGATCCATCCCAGCAAACTTTAGACACCCAGCCAGAATGCTAATATTCCTAGTAAAACAGAACAACAACGGCTGATCAGCAGGCAGTTCATTCATCCAAGGTACAGATGGTTTCATTCTGCAGTCCTGCCTAAGGTGTGGGAAGAAACAGAACTGAAGCATGTCATTTGCTGGATAAGTGTGAAGAAGGTTAGGGTAGTATATAAAAAGGTGAACTTGCTTTTTCCCTCTGTTTTGGAAAAGAGCATTTGCTGGCAATTAATTTTGTGTAGGGTTTTATCTGAGAAGGATATGAAAAATTACTAGATTTGAAGTTCCCAGCCGCAGTCAGGAGCCAGTTAAGCATCTACCAGATAAACACCTCAACACTAAAGTGCTTTTGGACTTGCACAGAAGCATGACTTTAGGTATATTGAGAACATTGCCTCTATACGCCTTCTACAGCTAACAGGCATAGAAAGACTTGATAATGGCTCTTTGTGACATGTCTCAAGAGCATATACTCAGCAAAAATGTCACCTGGCCTTACAATGTTTATTGGTTCATGAGAAATTGTCCAGTATGTGACTTTTTAGAAGGTGGGAACTGGTTTCTAAATTATTGCATCATCACATTTTCTTACAACACCAAACTTCCATATCTTTTCATATTTGGTTAAGTTGAAATTGGCCTGTAAACCTAAAAAGAATGACTGAATTGTATCCATGGTCAAGTTGATGACACACTGAAAATTATAAGGTTATGTGAATTAACAAAGAAATGAAGCAACATGGTTAAGAGAGTAGCCTTGCTAAAACAACTCTCTTGCACAATAAAATATGACACTGGACAACCATGGCTTAATTTTACAGTGTTGTTTGAAAATGAAGAGTGGTGTAAAACTGCATTCTGAGATTCCATGTTTGTTACATCTTAATTACTTTCAAACACACTCCCTTTATCAGTAAGAGATGCAGCCTGTCAGCTCTGTAAATTCTTCCTGCCTTCTGAAACTCAGACTAGCTTTTCTTCTCCTTATGTCTGCTTTGATGACCATAGAAATTCAAGCTAAGAATTCACTCGAGATTCAACAGCTCTAAGATCTTCCAGCTCTGCTTTTTTAAAATTCGTGCACAACTCCATGACCCCAGGTTTGGTGATCACCGTGTTGAGAATGCCCTTGAGGGATTCAACATATTCGATTTTAATGATGTTATGTATACAAGGTGCTTGCAGAACTGAGACACGAAAAAGAGTATTTTTGGCACAAAGTAGGCAGATCTGACTGTATGTGCACAGGGAAGTGATCTGTTGAGTAAGAAGGTGGCATTTTTACATATTTGCTTTCCAGAGTATGACTACACTGTAATTATTTTTGACAATACATCAGACTAACGTACTCTGATATATTCTGTAAAATTAATGAAGCCATAGTAATGGCAGGTAGAGCAGCAGCACTTTGCTGTTAAATCCTCAGTGAGTGGTTAATTACAGAATTAGGGACTTTACTGCAAGAACCTGTCCATTTTCCTGCTAGCGCAAGTAGAATCTCCAGGGCTCTGGGAAAAAAAAAAAAAAAAAAGATTTGTGGATTAATGCATTGTAAATTTTAAAAAAGGAATAAAATAAACTACTAAGGTTCCTCTGTAATAAAAGATGGCAGATCTCTTATAGAAAGAGATCAAATTATTCTGTTCAAAGAATAAATATGCGTGCACCTGTGTCGTGGTTTAACCCCAGCCAGCAGCTAGAACCATGCAGCTACTCGCTCACTCCCCCCATTTGCAATGTGGGAGAGAATCAGAAAAGCAAAAGTGAGGAAAAACTCGTGGGTTGAGATAAAGACAGTTTAATAGATAGAGCAAAAGCCGTGTGCACAAGCAAAGCAAAACAAGAAATTCATTCACTGTTTCCCATCGGCAAGGAGGTGTTCAGCCATCTCCAGGAAAGCAGGGCACCATCATACATAATGGTTACTTGGGAAGACAAACACCACCAGTCCAGATTTTCCTCTCTTCTTCCCCCAGCTTTATATACTGAGCATCATGTCACATGGACTATCCCTTTGGTTAGTTGGGGTCAGCTGTCCTGGCTGTGTCCCCTCAGGTGGACTAGAATAAGTTGTCTGCTGAGAACGCATGTCTTGCTCGCTTTACTCACTGTGAGTGTGGGAACAAACAAAAATGCATATTCCTTTTTTGTTGGATTTGTTCCTGGATTTTGTTCCTTCAACCCAGGAAACAAACTTGATTTCATCTTCCTGAGTCAATAAATTCTTTTCTAAATGGAGAAGCATCTAATTTTGTCTTCTAAATCCCTGAGGGTTTTGTTAAGGGGTAATCATTTCTGAAACTACATGGGCAGTGAAGGTAAATTCTGTATTGGCTCACTGAGAACTGAAATTGAGATCTATCTGGAGCACTGGACGGTTGAAACATGAAGCGGATGGCTTGGCAGCTTGGCAGACTGTACGTTTGTACTCCATCAGTCTACCTTCATAAGTTTTTTAAGCTTATGCTAGTTCATACCAAAAGACATCAAATAGAAAATGTTGACATACAATATATTCTAGTAATAGAATAATTTTGAATTTGGTATTTGCCACTAATAGAAGATAATTCACTCTAGTACTGTCAGGGTAGGCCAGGGAGCCAGAAATTCACTATTACAGAGTGCTATTTTCTACATCCCTGTACAATTCTGCAATTTTATGCAATTAGGCTGAGTCAGTCCTACATACATGCTTAGCTTTAAACTTGCCTGCTGACTTCCCCGGGATTGAATGTGCTTTCAGGTATGGCCTACCACCATTATTGCATTGACTTTACCAGGAAAGCTTACAGTGTACACCATAAGCCTGTGCAGAACTCTCTGCAAGAAAATGCAAGTGACGGCTGGCTGTATTGCTCAGCGCTAAGTGAAGAAAAATCCTTGCATTAAAGTTCATAATCCATGGCATGCAAATTAGACTAAGCGGAAACAGAATCTTAAGACTTTTAGAGATGTTTAATCAAAGTAACACTTTCCAACTCTTTGGCACTCGGAGCTGTGTTCTTAAAAGTGAAGCCTTCACCAGCAGGGTTATGAGAAACAGCTGGTGAGATAAGACAAATCAGTTAATCATATTCACACAATCTAAGAATAAATTAATAAGTTCCCTTTAGTCTTATCATTTAACAAATCTTTTAAGAGAGCAGATAAGAAAACTTTGGCAAGACTACAATACCTACATCTGCTTACTTTTTACCTGCTGGCAACAAAAATGAGCCATAGATATCTAGCGATAAAAAGATTTACAGATTTTTTCTACATTTCTTTTTGACTTTTATAATGCCAGGTGAAAAACAAAATAAATAGGGTTCTTTTACCTTGTAGACGTGTAGAACATTTTAATCTCCACTATAACTACTCTCATCAAGTGTGTTTCTAACAGAGATGAGAAACCTGGCACTGAAGTGATGTTAGCTACAGGATGGTGTGGAAGAAATGGGCCCATCACTGATGAAGGTTGTCAACACTTCCCTTGGGTAGGAAGTTGCCACCTTCTGTTAAGGAAATCACAGTGCCACGGCTACTCAAAATGCAACTCTGGACATGTCCTCACTAACTCTTTGTTACCCAGTTTCTACCTTTCTGTTTCTGATAAAAGCACTGGAGAGGTAGGTCAGTGTGAGAAAAACTCCAAGTTCACTGGCTGCATCAGATACCCTCTGATCTTGTCAGCGGGGACATAACACAAGATCCAGACACACAGCTAACAGGAACCAGGAAAGATCGTTGAAGCTGAGGCTTCAGATATTCATGATGATTTTTTAAAACCAATTTTGGATCTTGAGGACATGAAACACAGCCTCTTTTTGCTCGGATATCTAAGGAGAAAGAAGTACGCTAAAGAGTGGCAGGCTATCTTTTTAATAGATACTAAGCGTGGCATAAAGAGGTCCTAAATAGATTTGGGCCCAGAAGAGCCCTGTGAATCTGTGTCAATACCTTTGAGGAGGACATGGTGATGTAAAATTTAACAAAATGCTAGTTCAACATACTACACTATGTCTTAAAGGTCCAAGCCACTTTGGGATTGCCCTTTGTCAGGCAAGCATCTGAAATCCTGCTCCTTTCTGTCTTCATTGCTTTGTAATGTCTCTTTGTGCAACAAAATTAGATGAGACAAAAAAGTGACTATGTATACCATTAAATTCTTTGGCCCAAATTGCCTGCCTGTCATGGATTCCATGCTGACTTGGCACAGGTAAGAATAAAACAAGATCCTGACAAAGAATATCCTGTCCTTCAGTGATGGAACAGGTAGAAGGTGGCTGATAAGTCCTGTTTCATTTAACAGATTTCAGAAAAAGATCTGAATAATAAAAGTTTCAGTACACAGTGGTCACAAATAATTGTGAAAGCCTCATATTTTTATTTTAAAGACCATTCACAACAGGCACTTTACTATCTACATCATTCAAATCACAGGGCAGGATAATAAAGCTCTTTGATTGTCATCCAGACATTATTCGGATGTCATCAACCAAAATGAAGTCCCAAGTAACCCTATCTTCTTATATCAGAATAAATTAGCATTGAAAAGTATTAATAATTTACAAAGGAGACTACATAGATAAAGTGATCAAAGCAACACAACAACTCTGTCATCGGAATTAATTTCCTGAAAGCACCTCTGCTTCCATGGGCTTTTAACATCCCTTTCAGAGGTTTTATGAGTTAAATCTTGATGCCCTTACTCAGTATTTCTACAGTCAAAAAGGCATTGGCAGTTTTGCCTCAGAAGAACATCAAATGTGGTTTCTGACTTACTGAAGACTCCACAAGTCAAACACTCTTGTCCCTA
>KZ505725.1:1026280-1041321 GCA_002844005.1 Limosa lapponica baueri
AACTTTTTCTCTGTATAACCTAACAAGATCTCTGTACTCCTCCTGAGTTGCCTGTCCCTTCTTCCAAAGGCGGTAAACCCTCCTTTTTTCCCTAAGTCCCATCAAAAGCTCTTTGTTCAACCAGGCTGGCCATTTTCCCCGCTGTTTAATCTTGCGCCTCATGAGGACAGCCTGCTCCTGGGCCTTTAAGATTTCCTCCTTGAAGAGTGTCCAGCCTCCCTGGACTCCTTTGTCCCTCAGGACTATCTCCCAAGGGACTCTCCCAACCAGAGTTCTGAACAGACTAAAGTCCGCCATGCGGAAATCCAAGGTGGAGGTTTTGCTAACCCCCCTCCTTACCTCTCTAATAATTGAGAACTTGACCATTCCATGGTAACTAAGCCCAAGACTGCCTCCAACTACCACATCTCCCACTAGTTCTTCTCTGTTTGTGAAGAGTAGGTCTAATGAGGCTCTTCTTCTGTTAGGCTCACCTACCAGTTGTGTCAAGAAGTTATCTTCCATACACTCAAGGAACCTCCTATCTTGTCTGCTCTCTGCTGTGTTATATTTCCAGCAGACGTCCGGTAGGTTAAAGTCCCCAACCAGAACAAGGGCTGGTGATTGTGAGACTTCAGCCAGCCACTTATAGAGCACTTCATCTGCCTCCTCATCCTGATTGGGTGGTCTGTAGCAGAATCCCAGCACAAAATCTCCTTTGTTAGCCTTCCCCTTCATCCTTATCCATAAACACTCATCTTTATCATCACAGGAATCTAGCTCTGTACAGTCAAAACACTCTCTAATGTACAGAGCCACACCCCCACCTCTTCTGCCTTGCCTGTTCCTCCTGAAGAGCTTATAGACATTCATTGCAGCCTTCTAGTCATGACCATCATCCCACCATGTTTCTGTAATGGCAACTACATCATAGCTGTCCTCCTGTACCCTGGCTTCCAGCTCATCCTGTTTATTGCCCATGCTACGTGCATTAGTGTAGATGCACTTGAGCTGGGCTCCCAATTTCACCCCCGTCCTTGGCCCTTTACCTCCAGGCTCATTACCACTGAGTCTGGTTTTATCCCCTTCCCCCTTCACTTCTAGTTTAAAGCCCTGTCCATGAGCCTTGCTAACTCTTGGCCTAGAGAGTAACCAGCTAACTCTTGGCCTAAAATAAACTGACTGTATTAGTGATTAAAGAGTGCAAGCTGGTTAGGAACTAGTGCAAGTAGTTTACAGTTTGTCAGCCTCATTGAAAGCAGTTACCAGTGCTCCTCAGACAAAGATAGGCTCCTCTTTGCAAGGAATACTTTTGGTGTTGAATAAAGTACCTTTAAATTAGTATTGCATATAGCAGAAAATCAAGATTTAGTGTTTCTGTTTAATTCTGGTAGATAGAATTATCTGCAGTATTTGGAAAAAAGCTCTTCCATTAGGATCACATTGATTTCAGCATCAAAATCTAGAGGTCAAATTAAATACCATGGCCAAGTTCATCTAATATTTAGCTGATGAAAAGGAAAGTTTTGGCCTCTCCCTCTTCCCCATGCAGCACCCACATGAGGGTCCTGAGTGTATCACCACCTTCACCCTGCTTACAGGGGTACGGCTGTCTGTGCTTACAGCCAGCTTTGATACCAGACAGCTGCCCAGCCTTGAAGAGCTAAGTGAGAAAGAGCTATGAGTTGCGTCTTTGGAGTCAACTGCCTTTTGCTTGGGTGAGGCTTTTCAAGTGATGCTCTTGGCCTCGGTCCTTGCCAGAGCTCTGCTATAGCCATGCCTATGCCCAGCAGTGCATCACACTGGCATGGCCACAGCCCATGGACTTAAATTCCTGGCTTCACGTCAGGCCCTGCCCTATCATTCTGGACTTGTCCAGTGATCCGGGCTCTTGTTTGAATGCAGCTACTGCCACAGGGTCAGCTCTGCTCACCTCCCTCAGGTACTAGGGGACAGTGCTGTGAGGTCTCTGTCCTGCCCTTCCCTGTTGTCATCCCATTTTCCAATTCCTCTTCCCTTGCAGCACATCCCCACTCCAGCTGCTCCCTGGCCATCTCGCTGATCGGAAGGGACTCGCTGCTCTGGCAGTAAGATCACGAAAGATCACGGAATTGACAGAGTTGGAAAGGACCTCTAGAGATCATCTAGTCCAACTCACCT
Source organism: Limosa lapponica baueri (assembly GCA_002844005.1). Lineage (NCBI taxonomy): Eukaryota > Metazoa > Chordata > Aves > Charadriiformes > Scolopacidae > Limosa > Limosa lapponica. Next base: position 1,028,420 of record KZ505725.1, read on the forward strand.
GCTAAAGCAGGATTGACTAGAGCACATTACCCAGGATTTCCTCAAGGCAGGTCTTGAAAATCTCCAGAGAAGGGGACTCCACAACCTCCCTGGGCAGCCTGTTCCAGTGCTTTGTCACCCTCACCATAAAGAAGTTTTTCCTTGTATTTGAATGGAACTTCCTATGTTCCAGCTTGTGGCCGTTGCCCCTCGTCCTGTCGCTGGAAACCACTGCGAAAAGAGTCCGGCTCCATCCTCCTTCAACCCACCCTTTAGGTACTTGTAAACGTAGATAAGGTCTCCCCTCAGCCTTCTCTTCTCCAGGCTAAAGAGCCCCAGCTCTTTGAGCCTTTCCTCATAAGGGAGGTGCTCCAATCCCTGAATCATCTTAGTTGCCCTACGTTGGACTCTCTCCAGTAGTTGCCTGTCTCTCTTGAACTGGGGAGCCCAGAACTGGACGCAGTATTCCAATTGTGGCCTCACCAGTGCAGAGTAGAAGGGAAGAATGACCTCCCTCAACCTACTGGCCACACTCTTCCCTATGCAGCCCAGGATTCCATTGGCCCTCTTGGCAACAAGGGCACATTGCCGGCTCATGGAAAGTTTGCCATCCACTAGGACTCCCTGATCCTTCTCCTCAGTAGTGCTTTCCAGCAGGTCCACCCCTAACCTATATTGGTGCCTGGGGTTCTTTCTCCCCAGGTGCAGGACCCTACATTTGCCCTTGTTGAACCTCATTAGGTTCTTCTCTGCCCAGCTCTCCAGCCTGTTCAGGTCACGCTGGATGGCGGCACAGCCCTCTGGAGCGTCGGCCAGCCCTCCCAGCTTGGTATCATCAGCGAACTTGCTGAGGATGCGCTCTGTCCCCTCGTCCAGGTCATTGATGAATATGTTGAACAGGGCCGAGTATTGACCCCTGGGGGACACCGCTGGTTACAGGCCTCCAACTTGACCCTGCTCCATTAATGACAACCCTCTGAGTTCTGTCACACAGCCAGGACTCAATCCACCTCACTGCCCCCTCATCTAGCCCATACTTCCTTAATTTTCTAATGAAGATGTTATGGGAGACAGTGTCAAAAGCCTTGCTGAAGTCAAGGTAGATGACATCTGCTGCTCTCCCCTCAGCCAGCCACCCAGTTATAACGTCATAGAAGGCTATCACATTGGTCAAGCATGATTTGCCCTTGGTAAATCCGTGCTGACCACTTCCTATAACTTCTTGATCTTCAATGCGTTTGGAGATGACATCGAGAACGTGTTGCTCCATTATTTTCCCAGGGACAGAGGTGAGACTAATTGGCCTGTAGTTTCCCGGGTCCTCCTTCTTGCCCTTTTCGTAGACCGGTGTGATATTTGCCTTCCTCCAGTCCTCAGGCACTTCTCCTGTTCTCCAAGACGTCTCAAAAATGATGGAGAGTGGCTCAGCAGTAACATCTGCAGTGATATGATTCACCTTTTTGCCAGGTCAAGTCTCTGCTGAGCACTCAGCAGGCTATTTGAAAAGAGGGCTCAGATAAGGTAACCCAACTCTGCTAAACAACCAGAAACACCTGAAAGGTAGTACAGCTATACCACAGTGCACCATAACACACACCTCTGTTTTTCAGCCTGCTAACTTCTCGAGTTCACTTTGGATCAGTGATTCATTTTATTGCTTACCACCTTGATAACATCTTCAACTCTGTTTTTAGTAACTGGGCTATACAATAGTAAAAACCAGGAGGTCTTAGTTATGTATATCATCTTTATGCCAATTAAAATTTGTATTCATTTTACTTAATGAAGAAGCCATATTCCCCTAGAAAATTCATCTTTTCTGAAGGACCTTATGTCAGGACACCAGCACTGGGAAATGAATGAATCTGCAACAAGAACCTTCCCTCCTCCTCCTTCTCTTCAGCAACAAATGGGAAAAAAATTTGCTGTTTTCTCTGCTGTGGTTGGTCATACTGCTTTTTCAGCATGGTTATCCCTCCACCACAAAGGGGCTCAAAAAAGCAGCAATTGCTTATGATATGCTCTTCCCTTCGTCAGCTGGAGTGCTAACTGGAGCCTCCCAGTGATGTTGAGAGAAGGACAAAAGCTAGTAGGACAAAGGAATAGCTTGATACCTTGTGAAGCTCCAATACCAGAAGTCTTAAGAGGGTTTAGAGATGCCAAAACCAGTGCTGGATGATACAAAAAACCTGCTAATCTCTGTCATCTGAAGTTGTGGAGTAGGTCTTGTCTCACCTTGTACACTAGGTACCAATTTGAGAGCAGCCGGGGCTACCTTTACTACCAGGGATGAAACACAGGTGCTGTGAGGGCATGCACAGCGGTCAGGAATTTTTAACTATTTATTTTACAATTAATAAACTTATTTACTTTGCTGACCGAAAGGGAAGCCTAAAGTGGCAGATGTAAACATCCCAATCATTATCTCTTGCATTTTCACAGATACCTTTCAAACATCTCCAGTCTGAACACAGGATACTTCTCACTGCAAAAAATGCTAAGAAAAACCAAAAGAGAATGAAGTTCTCTGAGAGCAGAGGAGCAGGGGACTAGAAAGGAAATGTGAAGAACTGTCCCCTCCTTTGCAAGGACTTTTATATCACATTCAGAACTTTTATTTAACAAAAGGTTAGTGCCTTTTCAGTGAGATGGAACCCAATCAGAAGGTGTCTCAGATAATAGATAATTATCATGAATTAAACCAATTCGTCATGTTGAAATGCAGTTTCGTGGCTCATTACAGAGATTACAGACAGAAAAATTGTATCGAGTTCAAGTATTAAATTAATCTTCTCACTGATTTACAAATGTTAAATAGACTGAGGTACCAGTACTATGCCTGGAATGAAAATAAGGTTAGATTCTTTCAGAGTAGCTATACATCCAGCTTAGGAGATTTAAGTTCATTCTTTTAGTCATGGATTTCCAAAATCAGTGTCACAGAGAGCTTCATTCCTTACTTAATGCTGACCAAATGTGGCAGATATCCCTCCTGGGTCAAACAGCTGAATAAACATGTGAATGTGATAATCAGTAGCTGGCATTTTTTACCAATTTTAAATGAGCTGGTTTGGTTTCAAAGTGACAGTCATCAGAGGAGAAAAATAGTTCTTCTGTCTACAAAACATTATAGCATACTCTCCCAACACGGAGCTATCACTTTGGGGAACAAAAACCCCCACAAAAATACCTACTTCAAAGCTAGATAGATCTATACTACATTTGTGCAGTAGTAACTGCACAACAGTAGTAGCACATTTGTACACTGCAATAACTGTGGTTTATACCCAAAACCACCACAGGCTGTATAGACAAAAAGGGTAAGGAGGACTGTTGTTGCCTCCTGCCTTTGTTCCTCAATTGAGGAAGTGAAGGATTAATCCTAGATCCTCAAAGATGATTAATCATGGAAGTATGGGACTAATTATCTCTGAGGACCACAGCCAAAGCAATTTGCTAAAGATCATCAGGAAGAGTCTGTGACCATTTCAGAAAAGGAACTTGAACCTGATGAATATGAATGCAAAACTGCAACCAATCACTGTTTCTGACTTCTGCTTCCAGTATTTAGGAATCCTGAGGAGACCACTTCTTCGATAACCTCTCTGAATGCAGCAACACAAACAAGCTACTAACAGGCGAGAGAAGCTGTGACTTTGCAAAGTAGCAGTCACCCTGCAGCGACTGTTCTTTAAATTGCAGTTAAGTGTCAAGTGATTTGTGCCTCGGTGACTACCGGCTAACCTACCTCACGTTTGCTGTGGGGTGAAAACGTTCTGACAGGCTCTCCCAGCAGAATAGCTACTGCAGTGTAGACTTACTTGCCTTGTGGTAAATTGTTCATGCAGTCAATCACTGCTTCTGCTAACTTCCAAGGAAGTTCCATTAGCAGAAGACATTCCTCACAGGTGAAAAGTGGACACGTCTTTTTATTTTATCTCATTTTTTTGTCATAAAGTATATTGAAATACTTTATGGTGGTTTTTTTTTGCTTGTCTAGTTTTGAATATGAAATAGGCTTAGTGTGATTCTCTGACAGGAGTTCTATCGTTGCTAAGCTGATTAGAAACCCAGGAGCAACACAGCTGAGCTCTATTATAAGCTATCAGTAACAATCACCACTGGGAATTACTGCGTACTCCCGAAGAACAAAATCCATTTAAAACCAGAATGAGAGATGCAGGTCAGTCAAGGAAGCTTGGAAGGTGACTGGGTAGTGTTATCAATTAAATTAATTTTATAAAACGTCAATTTTTCAAAGCTCTACTCACTGACATGGTATAAGACCAGGTCCTCAGAGATTCTGCTTCTCATCAGGGACAAAACTTGGCAGCAAAGAGAGAGCTGAGCTATAAATTGTTCCTGATGGCTTGGTTCCTTGAAAGCCTGCAGCAGCGTAATCACTGAACTTTTCAGAGTACTTGATCACACAGCTGGCATGCCCTAAAAGAGGGTTCCAATAAAATGCCTCTGACACCCATTATCAAGCAGCGTACAAAACTGCTGCACATGCAGAACCCTTGGCATGAATCAAAGCCTTGAAGGTTTGCATTCAGCTGACAAGGAACTTTCTGAAGTTGAAGGACATTTTGCTCTCTCCCCACTGATGTCTGACATCATCATTGTGATTTGTGCCCAATGTAGGCCAGCTGTGTGCCGCTGCATGAGCCTGCCAGCTGAGAGGGAACAGGCCAGCAGCTCTTTTACAGGAGCAATCCTGATGGATCCATTTGTTGAACAGTGCTGGGCGACCACATGATAGCACATGGTGGTGTGGCAATGGCAGACTAGCAGAGCGTTGAGCAAAAACTGTCTGCATCCTTACCTTCCTTGCAGAACAGTTAGTCTGATAACTGTTGCTTCCTCTTCCTTCTCATCTTCCCCTGAAATGGATTCCTGTTTTTACCTTGCTGCCATTTGTTCCTTACCATGATCTTGGCGATCTCCCTGAGCGATCATTGTTGACTCTTAATAAGGAAATGTGTTTTTACGTAAGTATCTAGATTAACAGGTATTAATGGTACAACAAAATTATTGCAAGTTTTCTCTGATTTCTTTTTTGAGCTACTTCCTTCCTAATTTGGAAGAATTATCTATATTTGCAAGAGGAAACCAAAGATTCCATGTAAATCCATTTTTTCCTCTGCTGAAATAGCTAACACACATGGCAAGACAAGAGGTCTACAACTGAGACAATTCTCTCTCCACACAGACAACCAAAGATGCTTCAAATTCTCCATTGCTAGTGATCTGGGCCAGATGGCTCAGAATGATCACTTTTGAAGAATATCTTGGAACACGTGCTTGCTTGCTTTTGAACCTAAAGCTGAATGGGCTTGAAACTTATGTCAAAGGGTCATCCCAAAACCCCAACTCCTATGGCAACCTGCTTGCTATTCCAGCATTTCCGCAGGACTTTTTTGCTCAATGTGCCCTTCTTTGAGGACTTAGATGCCTATTTCTTATGTAAATCTCTGGACACTGAAAGCTACCATTCCAGAATTTGGCACTGACTGAAAAGGATCACCTTACACAAGATATGGGACAGACAATGTACGCTGTTGGGTATGGGGATGTGGGGATTGTGGTTCCTGTTCACAGAGTAACTTCTGGTTTTATTCAAGCATTCTGTAAGCTGTGTGATCACTTCAGAGGAGGGAACTCAGGTCTTTACCTTATAAACTTCTCAGCTGTGCAATTTAGGATCTCTTTGAGGACTCATCTCTTGACCCCATTGTGCTTGCCCTCCTGGCTGCTTAGAGACTTCACTTGGAGGGAGTTGCAGTGGGTACCCTGCCCCTCTCCCATGTACAGCCTGGAGATCAATGCACTGTTAGAAGGAAAGGCAGATGGATTGTATATTCTGAGACTGATGAGGATGCTGAATCCAATTTGAAAACTTCCTGGATGATTTAAACTCATAGAAGATGTGAATTCTGCTCTGTGAAGTACTTGTGTCTGGTGTAGCACTCAAGCTGATGGAGGCACTTAATGTAGGTTCCTACTCTAATGGTAGAAAAAGACTGGAGTTCAACGACCGCTTTCCCATGGGCTAACTCCTGGGCTTTCTGGATTGCTCTTTGGAGATGGCCTCGGACATGTCTATGCTATGTGCAGAAAACAGAGGGAAGTGCTGCATGCTCTTCTGCTTTTGGGTTCCACTACCTCAGTCTAGCAGCAAAGTGCTAGCTGGGACTCCAGCATTGCCCTATAATGTGCTCCATGTCTTAACTCTCCACACTGTCTGCCTCGGCTCCTAACTTACATGCTCTGGCTCATTTGTAGCTTTTTCATCAATCCTCCTGGTCAAAGGGAAGGGGTTTGAAAGGGCCAGCTGAATCTAGCAAATCAACAAATCATTACAGGACTGGTGCTACAGCCAGGGGTTTGGCTACTTAGACCATAGGACTTGCTTTGAAAAACCTGGTCTACTGGGGACTCATGGGGTCCATCTGTCAGAGAAGAGGAAGTGCATCTTCGGTGAGAGGCTTGCCAAGATCATGAAGAGGACTTCAAATTAAAGTTGCTAGGGGACGGGAACCTCAGTCCATCCCACTCATACCAGTTTGATGCCAGTGCCAGAAATAAATGCCCAGAAACTGGAGAAGGATCACAGCTCAGCAGGAGCGTACCTGGAGTGCAGCACGAAGGAATTCCAGTCACTCCAGCCAATAACTCAGCTTCATCAGGAGCCCAACTTAAATTCCTCTATGCAAATACATGTAGCATGGGGAATAAACAAAAGGAATTAGACATGTGTGCATGCCTGCAGGGCTATGATCTTAAGGGCATCACGGAGAAGTAGTGGGATGGCTTCTATGACTGGAGTGTTGGAATGGAAGGATACAGGCTCTTCAGGAAGGACAGGCAAGGGAGATGAGGAGTTGGTGTCACCCTCTATGTCAATGACCAACTGGAGTGTATGGAACTCCACTTGGGGATGGATGAGGAGCCAATCAAGAGCTTATGCATCAGGATTAAAGGGAGGGCAGGGACAAGAAACATTATAGTGGGGGTCTGCTACAGGCCACCCAAAGAGGAAGACTGAGCAGGTGAGGCTTTCTTTAGACAGATAGGATCAGCCTCATGTTCACAAGCCCTGGTCCTCATGGGGCCTTCAACCACCCTGATACCTGTTGGAGGGACAACACAGCAGGGCATAAGCAATCCAGGAGATTCCTGGAATGCACTGATGATAACTTCCTTCTCCAAGTGACAGAGGAGCCAACAAGGAGAGGTGCTGGACCTTATTCTCAACAACCAGGAGGGGAATGTGAAGTTGATAAGGAATTGGCTGGATGATCGCACTCAAAGAATTGCGGTCAGTGACTCAATGTCCAAGTGGAAACCAGTGAAGAGTGGCGTTCCCCAGACATCAGTACTGGGACCGGTGTTGTTTAACAACTTTGATGTCAACATGAACTGTGGGATTGAGTGCACCCTCAGCAAGTTTGCCAATGACACCAAGCTGTGTGGTGCAGTTGACGTGCTGGAGGGAAGGGATGCCATCCAGAGGGACCCAGACAGTTTTGAGAGATGGGCCTGTGCCAACCTCGTGAAGTTCAACAAGGGCAAGTGCAAGGTCCTGCACCTAGGTTGGGGCAATCCTATGGACAAATACAGGCTGGGCAGAGAATGGATTGAAAGCAGCTCTGAGGAGAGGGACTTGGGGGTGTTGGTTGATGAGAAGCTCAACATGACCCAGCAATGTACGCTTGCAACCCAGAAAGCTGCATCAAAAGAAGCATGGCCAGCAGATCCAGTGAGGTGATTCTGCCCCTCTACTCCACTCTCATGAGATCCCGCCTGGAGTGCTACCTCCTGCTCTGGGGCCCCCAACATAAGACGGACATGGACCTATTGGACAGAGTCCAGAGGAGGGACGCAAAGATGATCAGAGGGCTGGAGCATCCCTCCTATGAATACAGGCTGACAGAGTTGGGGTTGTTCAGCCTGAAGAAGAAAAGGCTCCAGAGAGACTTTATAGCAGCCTTCCAGCACTTAAAGAGGGCCAATAGGAAAGATGGGGAAGGACTCTTTATCAGGGAGTGGAACGATAGGATGAGGGATAATGGTTTTAAACTGAAAGAGGGGAGATTTAGATTAGATAAAAGGAAGAAATTTTTCACTATGAGGGTGGTGAGGCACTGGAACAGGTTGCCCAGGGAAGTTGTGGATGCCCCATCCCTGGAAGTGTCCAGGGCTTTATAGCAGCCTTCCAGCACTTAAAGAGGGCCAATAGGAAAGATGGGGAAGGACTCTTTATCAGGGAGTGGAACGATAGGATGAGGGATAATGGTTTTAAACTGAAAGAGGGGAGATTTAGATTAGATAACAGGAAGAAATTTTTCACTATGAGGGTGGTGAAGCACTGGAACAGGTTGCCCAGAGAAGTTGTGGATACCCCATCCCTGCAAGTGTTCAAGGCCAAGCTGGAAGGGTCTTTGAGCAACCTGGTCTAGTTGGAGGTGTCCCTGCCCATGGCAGGGGGCTTGGAACTCAATGATCTTTAAGGTCCCTTCCAACCCAAACCATTCTATGACTCTATGATTTGCTGAGACTAGAGGGGTATTTCTTAGCTATTTTAATACCTATGTGGGAGGCATACCAGCAGGAACTGTGGATCTTTTTAAAATTAACTTAAAAACAGAAGTCTCACTGGCTTTGGTGATGGCACTAATCAACTGCAGTTCAAATTCTTTGCAGTGGTTAGACTCCTAATTTCCACAAATATCACTAAAAGACAGATATTTAACTCCTTCTGTGACCTGTATCGCAGGTCCTTCAAAATCCCTGTTGCCCAGCTTTTAAATCCATTACTAATCCTATAATCCAATGCCAAGATTCTTATTTTTTCACCCCCCAATCACCTGTCCTGGGGTGGGTGGTAGCTGCATCTGCAAGAAAGTATGAGTCAATCATGAATCATGACAAGTCAAATGCTGTGCACAAATAACTGCCTATTTACAGTTTTAAAGACACACTGATCCTGTTAAGGTTGCAGTGACTTATGAATGATTACGATTTCTGCGTAATTTATTTCATTTTTCTTCAATTGACAGTCAGATGGCACTATCTTCTCAGAGTAAGTCACTCACAAATATGTACATTCTTGTGCAGCAAGATCTGGTGCTAGAAGCCAAACAGCAATCTGCAGTTTGTAGTACACAGTTGTAATCCCAGTACCAGTACTTGAATATACAATGGTTTTAATGGAGTTTTCATATGCAGAGCTCTTTCTCACAAATGGCTCTTACAGACTCAATGCTCACCTATACTTTGGACACTGTTAATATTTACCATAACTGATAATAGTAGTCAATGATATAGGGCAGTGTTCATATAGAAAAACTCTTTTAGATACCAATATTATTTTCTATGTGGTTTGCTTTAAGTTCTTCAGGTGAGACAGAGCTGACCATAATGGAATATCTTTTGCCTACTGAGGATGCAGATGGACTAGACTCCAAACAAAACTCTCAGGTCATAAGGCACCCCATGTGGCATCTGACACTTGTGTTTTCTGCTTGAGTACCGCTTATGCTTTGGCTGTGCAGCTCTCTATAGACTTTCCTGTAACGAGAACATCTTGATCAAATTGTTTTAATGGAGGGAAACCTTCTCATACTATAGTTGACAAACATAATAGACTTTAAGCCCAAAAGGCAATGGAGGGCACATTTTCTTCTTCTAAAGTCTTTTATATTAGATATGGCATCAAACACTAGGGATGCCATCATGTACTTACTTCTATTCCACCTTCTATTCCAAGGCATTTCACAGGGTGATAGAGAAAGATCAAATGTGTTCCTGATGGAGAGAGCAGTGATCTGCAAAAAGGGATGGCCAAGTATTAAAATGCAATGACAAACTATAATCCATCTGTTACACATATGATGCCATACATTCTTTATTGCATATAGAAATAAGCATGGTCTATTGCTTTAGTATTTTCCTGGTGTGTTTGGTTCTTAAACATATTTGCCTCAGAAATCTGCAGTAAACATTTTCATTGGGTCTTATAAATGATTGAATGATCTATGAGGAAAGGTGGTCATGTACTGCTATTTCCATTTTTCTCCTGTTTTTCCACTGAATCTTTCAGAATCAATTCTTCAGGGGGGAAGGCCAAGTCCAAGACTTCTGTGGAGTTATGCCAACAGAGAATTTGGCTCCAGATTTCTTCTTGTGTATGATGAATTGACAGTCTTGTACCTGTAGCCAAAGGGAGCAGATGGAAGAAATTCTAGTGACAATTTTGTTCTAGTTGTATGCTTCAACAAAACACAAAATATTGCAGGTAAGTTTTTTTCTCCTATAATTTTTTATATAATATAAGGGTATCAAGAAGCCAGAAGTGCCCATTTTAGTTTACATTCAGCTCAGAAAGACATCACAGCACGTTTTCCCAATGCCACCTTCATAATGGCCAGTGCATTCACTGTTTTCTTCCTCCTCCTCCCCTGGTTCTGGAAAAAAAAAGACAAGATATAGCTTCTGACATCCTGTCATATTTCTTTTATAACTGCAGTGAACCCCACGGATTAGTGTGATTGTGACTAGTGTAGGACCCCTGGGGTTCAATCAAGTCTCCTGCTGTGGATGTGAAGCTGTGAACTTGAGCCTAATTTACAGACAAAAGTCTGGAGAATATTCCTTGTTGATCCAACTGCAAATGGATACGCACTATTGGCCAGACAGGCTGTGAGCTGCTGCCTACAAGAGCTACAATGCCCTTAACAGACCAACTCAGTGGGTTAACTATACTGTTAGCCTTGGTTAACACAACTTTTTAAAGAAACTTGTCCCATAAACCTCATATTTACTAGGATATTAACTATTAGTGTCAATGAAGTCTCCTACAACAGCTACTATGAGGGCGATAGCTTAAGAAGAAATTGGTATGAACAAGAATAATCTTTTCCTCATGCTTATAAGAATATGAAATAGGCAGGACAAGGTCAGAAGAATGATCCATCTAGCCCAGCATCTGGCCTTCAAAAGGAGTTATTATGTGGTTTGTCAGAGGTAGCACGTGATATGTGGCACATTTGGCCTCAGATGTCTCAGTTTAGCTATGTTCCTCTTGGCAATGACCTTCCATTTCCCTGAAACATGGACCATCAGTAATTGCTAGTTTCCAACACCTGGTACTAGGACTGGCTGGAGCACATATGCTATGAGGACAGGCTGAGGGAGTTGGGGTTGTTCAGGCTGGAGAAGAGAAGGCTCCAGGGAGACCTTATAGCAGCCTTCCAATACCTAAAGGGGGCCTACAGGAGAGATGGGGAGGGACTCTTTATCAGGGAGTAGAGCAATAGGGCAAGGGATAATGGTTTTAAACTGAAAAAGGGGAGGTGTGGATTAGATATTAGGAAGATGTTCTTTACTGTGAGGGTGGTGAAGCACTGGAACAGGTTGCCCAGAGAAGTTGTGGATGCCCCATCCCTGGAAGTGTTCAAGGCCAGGCTGGATGGGTCTTTGAGCAGCCTGGTCTAGTGGGAGGTGTCCCTGCCCATGGCAGGGGGCTTGGAACTTGATGGTTATTAAGGTCCCTTTCAACCTGAACCATTCTATGATTCTATGAATTCAGTAAGAGTAGTTTATCTTGAGTATAAAAAAAAAAAAAAAGAAAAAGAAAAAAAGGAAGAAAACAACAACAATCCCCAGGAAAAGAGCGGTTAGTACGCTTGATAAAGGCAATAAGAACAGTACACTCACAGTAATGCTTCCTAATGCTTCCTCCAAATGCTCTCATGGCAGCCATCCAACAAATAATCATTTGAGGACTTCCTGAGTCAGAGATATTGTTGCTATGTATATTACAACTGTATTATGCAATTGTTTAATACAATTGTGGTGTACACGATAGATATTTAAAATATATGTTGAATACTGTTATATATAGTACTATTGCATGTAATGCAGTACATCCGCATTTTACTTTGGTTGAGGTTTTCTTTCATGGATTTATCCAGTCACTTTTTGAATTATGTAAATTTGTAGCATCCATAAATTTCTGCAGTGAAAATTTCCACAGTTTGACTGAATATAGCATGGAAATTCACCTCTTTTGTTTGCTTTTATCTAGTCACCTGCTAGTTTCATTTGAAGTTCTCTTGCTTTTGTACTGGATGAGACAGCTTTTAATCACAATTTATAATTGTCTTTTCTAGCCGCTCGTGTTCATAGACCTTTCTACCCTCTCAGTTATCTCTCTGCCAGTCTACTTACTTGTCTATTTATTATTTAGCAGTTTCATACCTTTGATCATCCTTATCACTCATCTCTGTACTTCTTCCAGTTTTACTATCGCCCTTGAGATAGAAAAACCAGAACTGTACTGAGCCCCTCCAAGAGGCATGCTGTGCATATTATTTTCTGGTTAGTTTGCTGTTGCGTTCCTAATAATTTTAATACATTAGTTACTTTTTGCTTAAAAAAAAAACAAACGATGAGCAATATATTAGAGAAATAACAAGAAAATAGCCTAGATTATTCCTCAGCACCAGTGAGGTATGAACTGATCTTGACATACCAAATGCAAGAGCAGCAAAGGTGCTAAAAGTGCAAGGAAGTCACACATATGCTCATAACTCATAAAAAGATTGCTGCCTCCTACTGTACCCTAAGGAATTGTCTTAAATAAGAACTTTTATTAAAAATAATGCTTTGATTAACTTCGTGCTTTTCTTGCCAGGATTTATTGCTCTGTGGAAGGGCTATGACATTTCCAAGGGCCCAGCATTTGAGCAGTATTTCATAACTTAGTGGGCCAGAAGGAGATCTAGATTAAGACTTTATGGAGGAAGACTTCACTTCAGCTGGGGCAGCTTCCTAAGGAGCTTCAACTACCTGGCATGGAAACTGGGACATGTGAGGGGACAGCTTTCTGCCACTGTTAGCTACCAGGCCAGAAGAAC
>KZ505725.1:1047424-1058939 GCA_002844005.1 Limosa lapponica baueri
ACTGCCAAATTTCTTACCAAAGCCTAAATAAATTACATTTTATACTTTTCTCAAACAAACATATACTATCTTAAAAATACAATTTAAAACGAAACAAAACAAAACCAGAATCAGACTCACTTTAAAAGGCTTATATCCTATTAAAAAGTATCTTCCCTTGCAATTATTCTGTGTCTGAGATCCAACTCTCTAATAGCTATAATTCATGTCTAGTCTTTACTACTGAAGATTTATATACCTGTGACTTAGATCAGGATAACCAATATATACTACTTAGAGTCATCATCCCTGTCTTTGGAATATTGCTGCAGCATTAACAGTCTTCCTGTCTCTTGAACAGCTGTGGTGTTCCAAGATTTATTAAAACTAAATTTCAACAGACAAGAGGTCTACCTAGCCAACTCCTCAGGTCTCAGTTTACAAATTATACAGACCTGTAGATTTCACAAAATTTTTCTTTTGAGGATGTTTAATATCCTCCTTAGGCGCTATTGAACTGGAAAATAATTTTCATTTTCTCTTATGATGGAAAAAAAAAGCATGGTAGATTTTCCAATGAATTAACAGAAATATTTATTAAACTCTTTTTTTCTTCCTTAATAATAACTTTATAATCTCCATCAGTAGTGGGCCTAAGAAGAACTTATTTTCTAATAATCTTCAGCTTCTCACTTCTTCTGTGTGCTGCTAACATTCTTTAGCAATTTTTCTACATTTCATGATTGTATATTAATTTCTAGCCATAGCTCCTTACCGATTTTTCATTACATATCATTTTTTATTAAAAAATCCTGCCCTGGCTTCGTTACTGTGCCAAGACTGGCTCTAAGCCAAAGTTGTCCTTTCTGATAGAATGGATCTGTCCTTTTTAGCCATCTAATAAATACTTCTTTTAAATCAACTATTTTTTTTTTCCCTACAGAATTTTGCTCACAATTTTTTCTGTTTTAAAAATTAACTCTTATACACATACTGTGGATGTTTATGTATAGTATGTATTTTTATAATTACTGTTTAGGGTAATCTTTTTCCCACAGTAACTGCAATTAGTCTTGTTTACTGGTCCACCAAGTTTCTACTCTGTGATTAGTTCTTCTTTATCACAATCTGGCACTAAACAGTGCAGCGTCTCTTGTGTAAGAAAATTACTGTCTCAAATTTTTAGAAAGTTTAACAATTTCTTAGCACTGGTGGTTTGAGCCCTCCCTCCCTGGCGTTCTATGCTTTTAACATAATATGATGATGTATTTGTTACAGAATAAATTGGTAAAAGATCAAAAGTTTTGCCTGACTAGGACATGCTTGAAAGACCATTACGTTAAGTACAATCACTTTATTATGTGGGAGTAAAGAAGCAGATAAGACTAACAAGGCTAGACATGGGTTAAAGAGCAACTCTCACGGATTACATTAATACACTAAGTAGTGCTAGCTGTCTTGCCTGTCAGCAAGCTACTGAGAAATTAAGGATATTAAATACAAGCTCACGTCTGATGCTGGTGGAAATAGGCCAAACACAGCTGCAATTGGTCACGTCATTGTGAACATCTGACACACCCTTGTAACAAGAGATCTGGGTCATGGGCAAACTAGGAGGACTGAACACAGTACAATAAATTATTAGCCTTCAGGGATATCATTGCAATCAGTAGTGGTGACTGATTTTTGTGTTAATGTTTCTTTTTTTCTACAAGCAAGATGGATCTTCCAGACACCGCCTGAATAAGTAGAAGCATTGCGATTTCCTTGATAGTAAGGATTGAGTCGTAGAAGAGACTATCAACAAATGAATGGCTTACATGTCCAAATTCTGCTTGGAGTGGTGTTTGCATAGCTATGCAGAAATTGGCAGGGTTGACTTTATTCTTACCAATTTCAGTGTGGCTGCTCAGGCTGTAAATCAGAGATGCATTTGGCAACTACCAGTCCTCTATGCTAGATAGTAAACAAACATATATATAGACAATAGGTTCACTATATCAATACTGTTTGAAAACCAAACCAATAGTGCCTATTTAAAAAAGATGAGAGGGCAGACTGTAACATCTAGATTCTCTGCATCTAAAAATCTTTTTTAATACAGGCAGTTTCAGAGAAGCACAATGACCTAAACTTCCAGCTTGTGTTTATTATCTAAAGCACAGCATTTGCATTTTTCCTCACCACTAATGAAGTCCAAAATCTGCATCTGTGTACTCCTTACACTGCAGACTGCCAATTAACTTTATCCTCAAAGCACTGGCCTGAAGTTACTGGCCATAAAGAAGAGTGGAGGAACTTCTTGGTGGAGTGGCATTACCAAAGAGAAGCAAAGAGGAACAGATTTACAGTTTTCAGACTTTTACATGTTTCTAAACATGACTTATAAATCTTGAGAAAAAGCAGCCGAGCAAGAATTACCTGCTCATTAGTCACCTTGCACACATTATTTGGAATAAAATTGTCATCACTAAAACCCTTGAGTGAAGAGTAATTTATAATAAGAAAATAATACCATGGGAACCACTTTATTTCATAGCATTGAACAACAGCTGCAATATAGGAGGAACATTTAGTAGTGAGAATTTTTTTACACAAACTGTTCTGTTGA
Source organism: Limosa lapponica baueri (assembly GCA_002844005.1). Classification (NCBI taxonomy): domain Eukaryota; kingdom Metazoa; phylum Chordata; class Aves; order Charadriiformes; family Scolopacidae; genus Limosa; species Limosa lapponica. Next base: position 1,050,015 of record KZ505725.1, read on the forward strand.
AGAGAGGATAAGTCATAATCATCCTTAGGTTAATATATGGGGAGCTAAACAAGATTTCTCAAGGGTTTGAGCACGTTCAATTTGCATTTTAAGCTCCCTACTCTGCTTTCAATAATTTAAATGCCCAACTCTATATAGCATGGACAAAATGGTCTAGAAAACTGAGAGCAGAGGGAAGAAAAAAGTCTAGGTTGCACATTTTTTCCTTCCAAACACAATCCAACAGATAATCGGGAGGGTCTTGACTGTGTGGCACAGACCACTGTAAAACTGCTTACACAACAGTACAAAAATGGATGTTGAATGCTAACAAGTCATTAAGTCTACAAGATGCCATCTATTTAGAACATGAAATAAAGTTCATAATAACATATACAAAGTCCTTAGGAAGGACTTGTTCTTATTGCTCTCAACATTCAATATGCCAAGACCCCTCAGCACTTTTCCCATGTTTCCCATATAGTTACCCATGAATCCCTCTACCTTGTAAGGGAGCCTCAAACTTGCAGACTCAACAACGCATTTTCTTCTCTAGGACAGTACCTGTGGCCCTTGGGAACTGAGGTATCTTATTTTTCTGCAAGTCACTCTGTATCATTCGTCACGTTTTTCACCTATCGTCAGCTCATAAGAAACATTACACAACGCTTCACCGCTGCAGCCCAAATAGCTTGATCTTCCTGTGCTGAACGGAGTTACTGAAAGTCTGCAGCAGTCGGGGTGGCACTGTTCAAAGGGGAACATTGTGCTCTGCTTCTTTAAGGAGGTGGTGTCCTCTAAGTGTTATGATTTGAAGTAACATGGTAATTCCTTCACAAAGCTCCATGAATATCTGCTGCTTCTTGGGAGAATTCTGGATCTGAAGCTGATCATCTCCAATGTACAAAGCAACATAATCTTCACTAATTTTCTTTCAGTTTATGCAGCCACTACCATTATTCAGCATGGTCATTAAGTCTGCAGTGACCAAATTAACTTCCAGTTTTCTGTATGCCAATAGTGGCTTCTAAAATAATAACCAGGATCTGGACAGAGTCCTACTGTCTACTAAATAGTACAAGCCACTGATCCCAACTGGGAGAAGTTCAGCCTGCGAATCACAAAATTTATCCTTCTGGCTGGAATGGGTAAGTATTATGCAGAAACAGATGTACTTCAGCCAAATGCATTGGCAGGCTACAGGGACTTCTCGGTTCACAAAAAGCTTCTGAAAAAATACACGAAGGTCTTTTGCCCAGAAATGGCTTTTGATGCTGAAGTACAACAAAGTGATTGCCTCCAGGAATACTTGCATCAGGTGCACGTAGCTGCAACGCCAGTGTGGTAAAAAGACTGTAAATCAGTACAAATGCTTGAGCTGAGGCTGTGTGATAGGACCAATAAACTCAATGGTTGAGAAAGACGTTTTGTGTGAAGCAGCAGCCCCCGGGCATCTAGTAATTAACCAAGGAGCTGGCTCTAGATCTCTGAAAGACAAGAAGAATAAAGGCAATTGGAATTAAGAGATATAAGCAAATTACTAAGTAGCGCTCTGCTGGCCCATTAATGACTCCTTTCTGAGCTCTCTGAGGGCTGATCTCAGGTTCCCGTATTTGGAACCAACTTGATCCAGTTGGAAGCCTGGGCCCTGACTTCTCCAGAATTAAACCATTTAAACATCCAGTTTTATTAGAATGGCTTTGAACACAGGTGTGTCCCCAAGAGCTTTCCAACAGGCATTAATCCTGGATGCCTGCGGGCAGGCATTCAGGTACAAATTAGACATGTTTTTGGTTGTCAAGATGAAAGGCTGAGAATAGCTGTATGCACACAGTACAAAGGCAGCATCCTTGTCTAGAAAATGTGATTCCTGTTCCTAAGTGTACATGTCTTCTAACATCAGTCTGAGAAAGGAGAGAAGAAATAGCTTCTTAGGCACAGATTCATTATTTTCTGAGGATCAAGCCATGCCTCAGTCCTGCAGAGTGCCAATTCCTTCCCCTCTCTCTACAAAAATGAGTCCTTTTCGATCTCTGATAGTCTGAATCTGATCATACTGAAGTCTGTATATATGAACTCGCTTTGTACCTTTATTGGCCAAGTTTTTCAAAGAGAACAATATTAAGTTATTGAGTAGAATACAGCACAAGAGTTCAAAAGCCATGAATGTGACTGCTTCTTCTCTGACTTTCTGTGAAGGAGAAGAGTGGGAGAGCAAAGCACGTAAATGAAGACCCTACAAATCTTATTCACGGACAGTACTTAACATGCAATTTCATAAACCAGGGCATTTTGACTTCTCTGTGTCAGGACATTTTACACCTCTGTCCTTCCCTTTCTCCAAGAAAGTGCTCCCTCCGTCACTGCAGTACAAAAAAGACAAAGAGATGGTGATTCTCTTACTTTTTAAAGAATGGTGGCTTAAACAAAACAAATCAAAAATCCCCAACTTCATACTGAAAAACAAAACAGAAAAGCCTCTGAGACTGTGTACAGGAATTGGCAAAGTTATTATTTCACAGTTGCAAGAAAGTGATAGAAAAGTGTGCAAAAAATAGCTCCAGTTCAAGAAAGAAATTCCTGTTAATGGGTTAGAGCCATCCTCATCCACAAAGGGGACTCTCAAGTGTGAAATAAATCTTTCAGAAAAACTAGACATTTTTGATAGCACTTACACATGAGAAATGTGTGGCATTAAGCCAAAAATAGAAAATATAAATTTTGTTGTCCAGATAACTATGCCAGAAGTAAATCTACCAGCCATTGCTTGAAAAGACAGGTAAAACCTACTTATAAGAACTACACGGGGTATACTTTACTGCTTGATTAAAGTGAGAAAAGACTACTCAGAACACAACCTGTGTGAGTAACTCTACAGTAGGAGTGAGCCCAAGGCATGACTCCATTAGATCATAAAAGAATGTCAGCACTAAGGTCAAAAACCACCAGCAAAGCTACCAATTGGTATAAGAAAGGAAGGAAAAGATGCTGACATTTGGATACAGGTATTTGGCAGTCACAGATGTTAGCAATGGACGGAGCAGCTAATCTGACATATTTCCCTGCCACAGAGGATTGCTTCCCTTATCTAGAGCTCTGCTTCCATCTAGTTTTAACTTTCTTAATAAGTGAGGCTTTCCCTATTTCGACTGGAAGAGAATATTTCATAGTCTAAAATTGAGCTCCTTACGTTTTCCTTTCTTTTTTTTTAAGATTTGTAAACTTATCCCATTATTTATGTTTACTGCTCCATTAAGCAGAGCAACTATGCCTACTTTTGCTATGGTAAGCAATTTTGTTCTCTGTTATTCACGCTTTCTTGGCTATAGGGAGAGAGATCTTCTTGCACGTTATTTTAAAGTAGGCCTGAATCGAATGATTTAGATTGAGAAGGAATCAATCTGTGAAAAAGTAATAACTAGAATTAGCAGATACTGACCTCTGCCAAGGTGATAACTGTTCCATACCACTCACACAGAATAGCAGACATATCAGAACACATTCAAGGATGCTGGCTCTGCACGGCGGGACAACATCCAGAACAACACTGATATTGCTAAAAGCAATAATCACCCACCCATTCACTGCTAAAGGAAATCAACTAGACTAATAACATGGGCTCCAGATAAGGTCTACTTCAGCAATCAAAAAGGGCATCAAAGGAACACCGTTCTAAGATTTAGAGGTGTTCTGCTAATTAAAGGTGTTGAGATCACAGGGACTAATAAATGTCCAATGTGAGCCTGTCCTGGTTTGAGATAGAACAAAACCAGTTTTCTTCTCAGTAATTTCACTTTTCAGTTAAGTCTCTTCTAACTGACTGCACTCTCCAAAATTAATGGTATATTTTTCAGTGCTTCTAGCAGTGATAAGGCTTGATGTTTCTAGTGAATGCCAAGGCATGGTATGCAGAGAGGCTCCTGCTTATACTTATTGCTGGAACAACCAAGGCCGGCTAACTTTGTTATGTACAAAGTTGGAGGGTCGGAAGCAGAAGAGCATAGCAAGGTCGCACCTGCAGGGAGGAAAGGACAGGACAGGTGACCCAAAACTGACCAGCGCGGTATTCCATCCCATCCACATAATGCTCAGTATAAAGGCGAGGGATCAAAGGGTCATCTTCTTCTTCTTCAATGGTCAGCATCCGAGGTGGACTTTGTTCATCTACCTTTGATCCCTATTTGTCTGTTCCTGAATCCAGTTCCAGAATCCAGTTTCCGTCTGCCACTGAGTTCGGTCCCAGTGCTGGCCAGTGACATGATTGTCATACTGGGAACTTGACATTGGTTTTGTATATACTTTTACATATTTCATTATTTTCTTATTAATATTATTTTCTTTTATTTTTATTGTTAATATTTCATTATAGCCATTTTAGCTTTTTTTTCAACCTGTAAGTCTCTCTCCCTTACTCTCTCTCCCTTCCCCTTCTGGGTAATAGCGAACATCTGTTGTTCATTTAGTGGCCAGAACTTGATGGAAGTTCAGGCATATTCTAGCTCCTGTCCTGAGCACTTTTATTCAGCTCTATTTTTGATTGGTTTTATTATATTGTGGATGCTATTTTTATTTAGAAGCTGATCAATTTCTGTCTAATTAAATGTAAATAGATGAAAAGGGATATTTACTTTCAGCAGACTTATTTAATTTATCTGTTGTCATGGGGCAAAGACAACCATGCAAAATGAGAAGGGCCTGGGGAAAGAAACCCATTTCTGATGGCCATTTGATGTCATACATATACTGCAACCAGAATACATACCCATAATGCAAACCAAATTTCTGTTTAATTAGTTTTTTACTTCCATGATTTGCAAAAATACATTTGTCTGTAATTCATAAAGTCTAATAAGTTTATGACTTCCTAGTATCATTAAGAAACAGAAACACTTGAATAGTGTAAAAAGGGATGTTTATAAGATTTGATTAAATTGTCATCAAATTTCGGTACACTTATTTGAAAACCAAGTTTTAACAAACTGACTAGAGTAGCTTGAAGTCATTTGCTTGGCTATTCATAGTAAGACTTCGGCACTCATTGTCACCTGGAAATTCATATCAATATTGATCACTCTGCACTTTGCCTTCTGTTGAGGGGAGATCTGTTTTGAGGCTGAGGAGCTTTGGAACCTTTCCATGACTGTATCACTATGCAATTCGACTTGAACCCCAAGAGGTGGAGAGATGGGGAGATCACTAAGCAGTAAGAGGTACAATTAAGTAGAAAAATCTCTCTTGACTATATATTCACATCTTGATTCCCCCATCAAATTGTGTGTTTCTAAAGAGATGTGCTTTAAAAATCATTAGTTCTCAGTTTCCTCCAGCAGTCTTCATTCCCTTGTATCTTTCAAGCACCTTTCATAGCTGTTTTAAAAACCCAAATGCTCTGAATAGATTTTTTCGTTTTATAACTGAGCAATAAGTTTACAAGATAATTTGCATTTAGATTATGTTTTCTTTGTAGGGATATCACAACACTGGATGTATGAATTTCATAGTCCCACTTCTCACAGAAGTTCTTAGTATGGCCTACGCTCTTAAAAACATGATAAAGGCAGATGCGCTTCCGTGTAAAAGATAGATAGATAGACAGACAGACAGACAGACAGATATTGAGTGAACAGAATTCGTATCATCACTCATAGGAAAACGCTGAAATAACTCACAATTTGGAAATATTATTGCAACTTTAATCATTAGTTCTATCTTGGTCTGTAAGTTGGGTAGATCAGCCTCTCTAATGATGATTAACTTACTGAATCTTATCCTGTATCTGTTTTTTTAATACATTATGTTTCCTGAGATAATTAAGAACTGGATATTAAGAACTGGCAGAGAAATCTAGAACATTAAAATGAACTATTTCACAAACGCAAATGATAGAGACCGCAGAAAAATACAGAATCCATTTAAACAACTAGCTGTCAGCTAAGGACAAATGAACTTACTAGTTTTCAATAATCACATTTGGCATCTCCTCATAATTGTACCTGGGAAGGTGAAATATGATGCAGCTGCTCCTGGCAATGATGTACAGACTAGTGACAAAATTTTCCAAACACAGCCTTCCTTCCCCAAAAGCTGGATTGCCAAAAGTGCATCCCAAGGAAACTAATACTTTGCTTGATTTCTTTTCCATCACAATGTTTCCCTTTTCTGAGCAAGCCAGGCAGGAAAAAGACCATCAATAGCAGCTTTTTAAAACGGGCTTCATTTGTTAGCTGTCACCAATTTAATTCCTGTTTATGTTTCTATGCCCTCAAGCAAGCAGATGATAAGGTTCTGGTATACAAAGAATTGGATAATACTTCATATTACAGTCCAGTAACAGGTTCATTAAATATCAAATCAATTTGCTAATTAATTAACACCCTCAATATCTTTGTAAGGTATTGTTAGTTTTCTGGTGGTTTTTGTTGTTCTTTTTCCTCAGATGAGGAAAATGAAAACTAAGGAGTATGCTTTCAGGCACACTCTCCAATGAGATTCCTGTGTGTTACCAGGGTATCTGAGGTAGAATCCAACCGATTAAAAAATTCATTTGCTTGGAAACCTTAACTTTGGAAATAATTTTCTCATTTGGCCTTGAACTGCTTCAGTCTACTGGTCTGACTGGCCCATGCCAAACCTAGCTGTCTCAGTGGGGCTTCAGAGATGTGTTGGGGAAGGGCACAAGCAACTCTTCTGGGATCTAAAAGGTATCAGCTTCCCAATTCTTGTTTGCATTTTAATTAGTCATAGTGTGGTTACGTGCAGGGAGCATGGCTGGAGAAAAATGATGGGTTTGATTCCTTATTACTTTTGATTTTGTTTTAATTAAAGTAAGGGGCACTTAGAATTTTGAGTAGGCATTCTGTCAAGATGCACCTAAAGCAAAAAAAAAGAACTAACTAAAATTATTTCAATGGAAGTGTAATGTGAAAAAAATCGAGACATTTACTGGCAACAACCACTGCCTCAAGGAGCTCACATCTTAAGAGGTAAGAGGGAGGAGGACTCCCTCCCAGTAGAGCTGGGAGTCACCTCGCCCATGTTAAGGGTGACTGGTGGGTCACAGACGACGAGGGCAAGGTTACTCAGTTCACTGTGATTTGTCTAGGACTATACCACATTATTAGCTATTTTGACAAATGAGGGAAAACTGTATTATGACATGGTCAGGGGTGAAACCTAATGGCCACAACCGTAAACAGTATAACCATTTACCTTAACGACAGGAAAAGGGAGCTGTGGTAATTGCCAGAGAACAAGTGGGGTCTGCACCGTTTCTTTAATATGGGATGAGCCAACGTGTGCAATGAAAAAGACAAGAACCCCCAGAGAGTTAAGGAGGTAAGAAAAACAAAGTGGGGCAAACAGCAGATGATCAAGGAGATGGAGGAGCGAAGAAAATTCAGTGCCTGTGACACAGAAGGAGGAAGTAGAAGGAAAACTGAGGGTAGGTATGATAGTTGCATTACAAGTAATTTTTTTCTTGGGATAAAATGTTAAGACCTTTGCAGAAAAAAAGGACTGGACTGAGGAGTGAAAAAAAATGGCTAAGATTACAGATACAGCATTCATTTACATTTCAAAATAAAGACGTTAACTAAGGAAGTTAGATGTTAACTTAGCTGCCCAGAGAAGTTGTGGATGCTCCATCCCTAGAAGTGTTCAAGGCCAGGCTGGATGGGGCTTTGAGCAACCTGGTCTAATGGGAGGTGTCCCTGCCCATGGCAGGGGGGTTGGAACTTGATGATCTTTAAGGTCCCTTCCAACTCTAGCCATTCTATGATTCTATGAATAACGTATTTGTAATGGCACAAGTTGGGTGAATATGGTTTTAGCTGCTCAGATGAACATTGTAATATGGAAAAAGCATCCAAAGAGCCAGGAAGAACTGAGCCAAGGAGAGAATCGATACCGAAATGAAGGAAAGAAAGGGCAAAGAGCAGCAAGCTGAAAGGTACAAGAGCAGTAGTGGGCTGGAAGCTCTAAAAAGGCCAAGTGGGAGAAGAAGCCAAACTGCAGCTCTGTGTCCCCACGCTCCAGCTGGCCGTGGCTGGAGAGGAAGGACACAAGCACAGCCAAGGGACAGTGCTTGAGAAGATCAGTGGTAGGACAGTTTGGGTCCAGATGACCATCGTGGTGATGAAGGCAACACAAATAAGACATTGCTAAGGAAGAAAAGACCCCGGGCAATGAAAGAAAACAAGTGTGTTGTATCAGCCTGTAGATTGCAAAAAGACACAACCTAATCCGGGAAAACTGGGGCATTCCATTAAAACTGCAAGGTTGCTAGCTGTTACAAAGTGTTGAAAATAAAAAAGTGGGTGTCCTTTAGGTGAACTTAGCTGGTTACAATATGGAAACCACAGCTCCAGGTCTCAAGCTCTATGCCTGCCAGATGAAACCCCTACTCACCCAGCATGCATACTAATTGACAAATGTACTACGCCTTTAACTTGAAGTGAGAATGCTAGCAGCCAAGAGAAGCTTACTGTGAAATTATGAGCTGCTGATGGTAAGTACAGGATGCCAAGTAGTTGATTTTTGTAAAATAGAAAAGCTTATGATGGGTAAGCCAAGTCGTGCTAGCTTTGTGGAGTTCCCACCTCTGCGCAGACATGAAATAAAGAAAGCATCTCGACTCTGCGTGTGGGGCGGCTCTTTGCACACTGGGCAAAAGAACCCAGATTTGGGACACGGATGGGACCACAGCAGGGCCAAAGACGCGGAGGGGATCACTGGTGGCTGTGACCCCCTGGCTGCAAGGGGGGTTCTTGGCACTTGGGTAGACGTGAGGGCTTCATGCTAGCGGAGCTGGCGTAGGCCCAAGGCAAAGTCCCAGAAGCCCGCCCAGGACCCTGCGCCACCATTAGGGGGAACCCCGAGCCCGTCCCCTCAGCACCGCCGGCCGCGTGACGCCAAGACGGCCTGCGCGGCTCGCGGGCGCCTGCGCGG
>KZ505725.1:1059380-1113047 GCA_002844005.1 Limosa lapponica baueri
CAAGAGCTGCACCTACCAGGGCTGCAGCGAGACCACCACGCAGGTGGTGAAGCAGCGCAAGCCCTGGATGTGCAAGCGGCACCGCAACAAGATTTACAAGGACAAGTACAAGCGCAAGAAGAGCGACCAGGCCCTGGGGGGCGGCGGGGCGGCCGCCGCGGGGGGCGGCCCGCGGCCCGAGGTGAGGCACCCCGGGGCTGGAGGTGGTGGTAGTGGTGGGTCTCAGCTGGGGCCTCGTCGGGTGGTGGAGTCTGTGGACAGCCCGACTGCCCTGTGGTCCCCTGGGAACGGGGAATTCCTGGGCAGACTTGGTTTCTGAGAGAAAACAGGAGAGAACGGGAACTTTCTGCCCAGAGGGAAGGGTGGAAGTCCCGGGCAGCCCTAGAGCTCGCTGCCAGAGCAAACCTTGTTTCTTTATTTTTCTCTGATACAAATTGTAGCAACTTACAACCGTACCAGAAGATTCCAGGAGAAAAATTCTTGCCAAAGAGGAGGCTCCTGGGAGACTTTAAAGCAGCTTTCCAGTATCTGAAGGAGGCCTGCAAGAAAGCTGGAGAGGGACTTTTTACAAGGATGTGTAAAAAGAACACGGGGTAATGGCTTCAAACTGGAAGAGGGTAGATTTAGATTAGATATCAGGAAGAAATTGTTCACTATGAAGGTAGTGAGGCACTGGAACAGGTTGCCCAGGAAAGTTGTGGATGCCCCTTCCCTGGAAGTGTTCAAGGCCAGGCTGGATGGGGCTCTGAGCAACCTGCTCTAGTGGAGGTGTCTCTGCCCATGGCAGGGGGGATTGGAACTAGATGATCTTTAAGGTCCCTTCCAACCTGAGCCATTCTGTGATTCTATAAAAGATGCTTTGCTGTGCAGCATGTGTTTATTATGCAGGAGACAAGTTAAAACTGTAGATCTGAGAGAGATGTTGGTCTTCTTGCCCATTTGGTACTGAAATGTGGGGTTTTAAAGCCCCAAAGGCCGTTGGGTATCAGATTGTATTGTATATAAAATATTAATATAAAATAATAATATAAACTGATATCATATATCAGTTATGTGGGTTCTTAAAGATACTAGCTTTTTTTTATTAAATGGCAGTTAAATATTTAGACAACTACTAGTTTATACTTATTTTCATAAACTTACGTGTATTGTTTAAATGAGGAAATATTGTCAGTGATAGAACTGATGCTAATGTTTAACTTTTTAGTCTTTTTTCTTACAGTTTGTGACTCTGTTAGGATAACACAGTTTCTGATGGTCGCTTGTACTGAGTTAGCTTTTAAGATCTTGTATTTAGATGAGGTAGAAAGAGGTAGAAATCGTTTTACCTTTGAAGGTGCTGGCTAATATGTGCTTGAAGGGACAAGTATAAAATAGTGGTTGCCGAAAGAAAAAAGTCTTACCTGGCGCTCCTGCTGAAAGTGACCCTTTTTTGTCAGCACAGCTCTCTCTGGAATTGTGTGACTGGGAACTGATCTTACTGCAAGCTAACCATCAAAAAAACTTCCCTTTTTCTGTTTTTCTTCACATAAATATAATAGTAACTATATTGGGTGTTGCACCAAAGAATCTTTTTTTTGTCTAGCTGTAAAGTTGCCATGAAGCTTGTGCGTAAGAAAAAGGCAAGTGTATGTGATGCTGCTAGGGACAGGCTTGCCTCTAAGTTGTTTCCTTCCTGCATGAAAAGGCGTAGCATGCTTGTTTCCAAGTGAAGAGTTTTGTACTCTGACCATCCTTGTTGCTGTTCTGTGAACCTTCTCTAGTTCTAGTAGCTACTTCTCTTTTTGATGAGAGAACAGAAACTGCACGTGGTATTCAAGATGTGGGTGAATTCTAGATTTATATACCGGCATAATCTCTCCTTTTCTGTCTTCCTTTCCTAATAATTCATCATGCTTAGTCCATGAAGTGTCTACCCAAATACTTGTGCTACTTCAGAAAAGGGGGCAGTACGGGAGAATGGTAAAATTGCTGCATTTCATGTAGTAATGGGTTAAGACTTTTTGATCTGTAACATGAAGTAGTGATTATTGCATGTTGGAAGAGCGCGGGCTTTCTTCTCCCAGTTTCTGCAAGTGCAGGTTGCTTTGAGTGTTATGAAATTAAGGCCTGAACTTGCAGAAGAAAGCAAGATATTTAGTGTTAAACTTAGTGTGCTTTTTTGCAGTGGTGTCTCTCAGGCCCCACAAGAATCTGTCATCTTGTGGGGTCAGAGTTATATTCCTAATAGAAGTTTCATTTTTCGCTTCTGTGGACAGGATTGAAGTGAAAGGTACTGGGATACTTTGTTGTTGCTTGAATCCTTTCAGGTAAACGAAGTGTCAGTAGGTTGTGATTCAACATTGGTTGCAATTTTCCAAACCATGAATATTTTCTCTACAGCAGATTGTAGAGACACATAGTTTAGAAGACAGTCTAATTCATATGACTGCTGATTGTACCAGGAATGGAATATACTCACAAAGAAAAAAACGTAGGTTTTACTGTCTCTTGCCTATGCCTTTGACAAGTTCATAATAGTAATCTGAAGTATGTTTTGTTTTGCTATTAAAGGTGTTATTCCTACCTAATTGCAAATGTTAAATATCGTTCATTTCCACAAGTTGGAGATTGAGTTGTGAATAATAAATTCAAGCTATTAACTATCCATTGAATAGATAAGTTTCCATTCGTGTGCTGTTATTTTCCTCTGCAGATCGAGGCAAACATTCTTTACTCTTGGGAATTTCTGTGATGAAAAGTAAATTATTATTACATCAGGATTTATAGTCTCACTTCTCTATTTTTTATTTTGTATTTTCTTTCATGTGCAGGATAGTGTTGAAGGTTCAGTTTCTGTTACAAAACAGAGGACAGGATCCATTGGGGATCGCCCAGCAAGACCTACTCTTTTAGAACAAGTATTGAATAAGAAGAGGCTGGTAAGTTTTGTTTTCTTAGAGGTTTTGAACTCAAATAAATAGAGTGTAACAGTGGGGAACTGTCACCCTTGTGAAAGATGAAAATCAGTTTAATGATTGTACACTACATGTGCATATTTTCAAATTTGAAATATGCTCTAGAGCAGATGTGTGTCTCAGTGTCTCTGAAGAATACTAAGATGACTAAATGTAATGCTTACTGCCACGTTACCTGAAGTTCAGTATTTTTGGTAGTATTAAAAAGATGATGTTATTTCTTTAGGGTAAATAGTGCTTATACTATCACCGAGATGTATTTAACTTGTTAAACCAAATTTTCCGTGAAGCTTCAGATAGAAAAATGCATGGACTTTAGGTCTAATGTAAGCTTTAGTTACTGTAGCATGTTTTAAAAGTTGTGGACCTACCATGTCATACTTAAAATTGTATATATTTGTTGAAAAGCAAACTGTGTAAGCAAATGGTGTGACTCGTAATGTAGACTGCGTGAATGGCATGTGTTGTAAGTTTTGAAACGCTTTTGCTGCTCCTTTAAGTATATTTAAAGAATTAAGCCCAACAAGGGGGAGTAATTCAGTACTTACTGTTCCTTCGTCTTCATTACAACTTTTTATGTTATTGTTTTTTACAGTCTCCTTTCTCCAAAAGCTAACAGGACTGTTCGTCTGTTTTCTCTGTTAGCTACGCAAAGCAATTTAACAGTCCTCATTAAAGTGCTGTGGTCCTTATTCAGAATTTGAAAAGTCTTTAAAGAAACGTCAGTCTTAAGTATATATATATGGTTTTATTTTTTTGAATTCTCAAGAATAGCACCTATTTTTCTAAAACTTAAAGGGGTATCTGTAGCTCTTCAGTTTTTACAAGAAAAAAGTAATGAACTATGGAGTTTGTTTTTCACTTCTGTCATTCTTCATGCCCTGCTTACTGAATTGTTTTCCCCTTTCCTGACTTTGTTCATGTGCTTTTGTAATTGAATTTGAAAGTATCTTATTAATGAAACATTTTTTATTAGAAATAATCAGAAAGATTAGAAATAATAGAATAATGATTAGAAATAATAATAAATAATGATTAGAAATAATCAGAAATATTAGAAATATCAGAAGCTCCTAAAATAAATAGATGTTGAGAGCTTTTGCACACAGTTATGTCAAGGCTCTTTAAGAATTGAGGTTTCCTTGCACTATTCTGGGGAAGTGAGATTCAGCTTCTCCTTGATCTGGTTTTTGCTTCTGTCTCTCTGCCCTGACTCAGTTTCTGTCATTCAGCATTACTTCTTCTAGAATTTCTTCTCTGTTTTGTGCATATCTACACAACACAAGGGATACATGTTGACTCAGAAAGATCTCTCACAGCCTGCTGCATCCAGGACTGTCCCACACCTTACGTTCCTGCATGTGGAAGTTACTGCATGTCACTGGTAGCTGCCTGCAGGTTTATAATGTAGAAGGGCCAAGTCCTTTGTGCTTGCTCATAAGTTTCTTTTATGTGGTTAATGTCTGTAAGAAGAGGCTTTTGTGGTGGCCCATGTGTGCCTGGATGTGCAGCTTGCACTGGATAAAGGTGTAGAAAGCTATAGCAAGGGACTGAGAAGCCGTAAGTTGTGGATGAAGAGCCTGAGGCACTTTAATGTCATAAACCAGCAGCAGATTAAGAACTACTTACTGCAGAACTCCCCTGTGCAGTGAAGTGACTTGATAAAGCCAATGTACAGTAAGGAAAAGGTGGCTGCGCATCTGCTCAGTGAGCCTGTTATTAGTAACTGCTTTCAGTAGCTGATTCGCTGTCTTCTCTGTTCAGTGCTGGTGGAGGCGTGAGCTATATGCAGAATGGTTGTTTTCAATTATAATCTCGGCAGAATTGACCCTAATGGCATAAAGTTTGAGACCCTGCCCTGGAAGTTGCTGGTCCTTTTGAATGTAAATCTGGATTACAGAGTTGCAGGGCCTCTTTGGTTGCATCAGTGAAGTGACCATGCATATATGAGCAAGCAGTTTAGGGAGTTAATTCAGCTGAAAAATAACCTTTCTCCTGCATTAATTTTTGGAAGGATCCATTCCCAACCTCATTTGACCTTACAAAAACTTCTGCTGCCACCATGCAGGAATGAGAGTGAACAGCCAGAGCTGGATCACAGACTGCAACTGTTCAGGCTGGGAGCCAGATGCAAATAGTTTTAGATACTTCTGTCTTTTTGACTGAAGGCAGAGAGTTTTTTAATTTACTCCTTGTGGCTGGGCTGCTGTTTTGAAATGTTGGAAAATTATTGAACACTTGGTGAACATCAAATCATAAAGTGTCTCAAGTTGGAAGGGATCTATGAGAAGCATTGAGTCCAATTCTCTGTTCCTCGCAGGACTACCTAAAACTAAACCATATGACTAAGAGCATCTTCCGGATGCTTGAGCTCTTGACAGGCACATGAGCTTTGTTGTAGAATTATAGCATTTTATTTATTTATTATAGTATTTTTTAGCTATCTGGAGTGGGAAATGCAGAAATCGGCTGAAAACTGAAGCACAATTGGAAAGTGTTTGTTTTCAGTATGTCAGTAGATTACTCCTGTTTGTTATCTTTATGGTTTTTGTGATACTGTATGTTTTTTACGTTCTGAATCTGCTTTCAGGATGTGTATCAATGCTGCTTCTGATGCAACCTGCTGATGGCCTGCAATGGTTTCTAGATGGTTTTTGTGAGCATATTTGTAGCTCTTCAGTGTTTAATTCGACTCTCATTTGTATGGGTGTACTGGTTTTGACTAAGATACAGTTAATTTTCTTCACAGTAGCTTGTATAGGGCTGTGTTCTGGGTTTGTGGTGAAAACAGTGTTGATAACACAGCGATGTTTTAGTTATTGCTGAGTGGTGCTTCATCCCACTGGGGGGGAATGAACAGGAGGCTGTGATGTGCTTAGTTGCCTGTCGGGGTTAAATCACAATGATGAGTATTGTGCAAATTGATTTAATGGAAAAATATAATATAAACTTAATCATTGTGGTAGCTATTTCATATATGTGAGTTCTTTAAAGTCCACTTTCTGTTTCTTGCAGTCCCTACTCAGAAGTCCAGAAGTAGTGCAATTTCTACAGAAACAGCAGCAGCTGTTAAGTCAGCAGGCTTTGGAACAAAGGCAGCAACAGTTTCAAGGAGCACCTGGTTAATCAGAACAGATCGATGTCCCGCGGATGAGTCTGGTGCTGAAGGAGGAATAGGATGTGTATTTTACACAAATACGAAGAATCTCAATGTTTAAAGGAAAAGTAAAGTTGCTGCTGTTACGTATTTTACTTGTTTCTTGTTTGCACTTTTGAGGTTTTGAGCTGCTTGGGTGTCTGCAAACTTGTGAGCAAATCTGGAGGAGTCTATTTTTTGATTCTTTTTAAAACTTCATTTTATGTTTAATTTTTTTTAATAGAAATTTGTTTATATTGGTAATGTTTAGCTGTACACCCTTTTCCTACCAAAGTCTTCCACTAAACTAACAATTTTCTATATAAGGATTTACTGTTAAACAAGTCACTCTTTGATGACAATCATTGAAGGAAGTCAGTTACTTTCTATGGAAGTTGTGAAATAAAGTCCTGAATTTGAGCCAGTCCAGTGGCATTGACCTAACAGCAATTGCTCAGGGATATGAGAAAATTATGTCCAGTAGAATCTTGCACTAAAGGTAAAGACAATGTGCCATCAAGAAGTCAATCCAGTGTGTCAGAAAAGTGCAAATCAGGTGATCCTCCTGTTATATATTCATTATCTGCAAGTTGAGTAGGTTTGAAGTGCTTCATTGCCTGTGCAAAGCATGTAAAAGAACTTGTGATTAAAAGTTCCAAAAGAGATAAATGGCAAAATGCTTTGGAGAAGAATTAGGTGGAACGTATGCAACTGAGACTTGGTCCTTGTTCTGTGGATTTATTTGTAAGGACCAACCTCTTATACAAGAAATACAACTTAATTACAGGTGAGAATATCACTCATTTTTAAGTGACTAAATTTAGAAGCTTTTAAGTCATAAAAAAAAACCCTAAAATGTAATTGTGCATTTTTTTCCCTCTATGTAGTCTTCTAAAAAGAAAAAAGTATAGGTAAAATTTTTCTGTTGTGACAACTGATACCTAATCAGCTCTCGTGCTGGACTTCTCAGGTTTTCAGCCAATTCAGATGAACTTGCAATTGATTGGGGTACGAATCCAACCACTGCATTATATAAGTGTTGAATCCCATGTTTTGTTTTGAAAACAAAGTTTTGTAGTAAACCACGTTTCCAAATAGAGGTTATCGGAATGCTCAAGGTGCTTAATAAAGTGCTACTTTGATATTGCAGCAGTTTGATCCACTGAATAATCTCTCTTCAGGAGTATTTGTTAGTCTTATGAATTGTTACGAGCTGTGCTTTGGGTATGTATAGAACTTGTTCAGTAGGGATTTGTTGTGTAAGTTGTTCTTTTAAAAAAGAAATTGAAAAACTTTGTATCAACAGTTCTGGACCAATAAGTGTTTGAGTAAAATCTTTGTTTTTTCTTTAAAAAACAAAACCAAAGCCTGTTCTTTCTTGTTCTGTTTAATTTCTGTGGGGGTTTTTCTATACTAAAATGGCTAGCTCTGACTAGGTGGCATTAAAACTTTTGTGTTCCAAGGCTCTTGTTAGAGAAAGTTATTTTAGCTTTAAGTAAAATCAAATTATTCCTTTCAGTGTATATATATGAAAATTCAATGGGCCAAAATTGTAGAATAAAATATTTGCTTTTAACTGGTCAGCTTATGAAAGCATTTAGGTTAACAGATCGGATTAAACTTTTTATTAAAAAAAACAAACAAAAAAACCCCAAAAAAACCAAAAACAACCCAGAGGGTAGAAAAGAGGCAGAGGGAGTGTTTGTTAAGACAGTACTGAATGGCTTCATTACCTCAAAGCAAATGAAACTTGCTGCAGATGTGCAGACAGATGTTCAGTGCAGCTCAGCTCTCCTGCATTTCACAGAATCACAGAATGGTGGGGGTTGGAAGGAACCTCTGGAGATCTTCTAGTCCAACCCCCCTGCCAGAGCAGGCTGGACAGGAACATGTCCAGGTGGGTTTTGAATGTCTCCAGAGAAGGAGACTCCACCACCTCTCTGGGCGGTCTATTCCAGTGCTCTGTCGCCAAGCTGTGTGAACCCAGTAGTGTCCGTGTGGTTCTCAGACTATTATGTCTTCTGCTGTCTCACTTGTGTTATTGTAGAACAAAATCTGAATTTTAGGAAGACTGAAGCCTGACTTCTGTAGCAGTACATTCTTATGGTAGCTGTTTTTCCTTGAGCAGTTTGAGACCTGCACAGCTGCAAGTCTCTTCCCACTAATGTCAGTCTGGTCCACAGTCAGGGCTTCTATCAGCGGGCAGCATCGCAGCTCATTAATGGCCTGTCAGGATCAGTGCTGCCTCCTTCAAATGTTAAGCTGAGCCATCCTCTTGAATCTTCAAATTTGCCACAGGACAGCAAGGGATGCATATACTTCATGTACAGATTTTATGCTGTATTAATTTTCAGACCATTTTACAGTGCCTAGCATCCTTATGCTTACAAGTATCTAAAGGGTGGGTTGGAGGAGGATAGAACCAGACTCTTCTCAGTGGTTCCTAGTGACAGGACGAGGGGCAACGGACGCAAGCTGGAACATAGGAAGTTCCATTCAAATATGAGGAAAAACTTCTTTACGGTGAGGGTGACAGAGCACTGGAACAGGCTGCCCAGGGAGGTTGTGGAGTCTCCTTCTCTGGAGATTTTCAAGACCCGCCTTGATGCAGTCCTGAGTGATGTGCTCTAGGCAATCCTGCTTTGGCAGGGGAGTTGGACTAGATGATCTCTAGAGGTCCCTTCCAACTCTGACAATTCCATGATCCCATTCTGCTGGAAGTGTTGCCTCATCCCATTACTCATTGAAATCACTAATTCCTCTTGCTTTATTAGAAATGATTCCTATTTAGAACAAAGTTTTTCTAAATATTCTGGTTCCCAAAGTCACTGGTGACCAGACTGGGACCTGCAGCTTTCCAGATCCAGCCTCTTTCAAAGAGAAAAAAGGGAGACAACAAGGGAAAGAGCTCTTAAATCAGAAATATCTTTATTAACAGTAAAACACAAGACGTGAATAATCCCTTTTACAATAGAATAATTCCAGCCAAAGAAAATGGACTGTGTTTAAAAAGTGTATTGTTCAAACATTGGACTAAATATGTTGACTTCAGAATGCCTCGAATCAAACGCAGCAGAAGGAATGCTTGTGAAAATGTCCGCTTGATCAGTGGTTGTTGGATCTTTCGTGATCTGACAGGGCATGGGATCGAGTACTCTGGGGCTGGTGGGAGGACTCTGCGCTGCCCTCATCTCTCGGGCTCCTGGAACTAAGCACGTGTGAGATTTTTCACACTCGAGAGGCAGGAGTCCAAATAGCATTTTGTAGAGCCATTTACACTGTTTTACAGAATATCACTAACTGTGAATAATACTTTCTTCTGGATGGTGCAGATGGTTTTTTGCCTTGATTCTGATGGAAAAGAGAGGGCAGAACTGTTCATAGACAGAAGTGACACTATTAAATCTATGTATAATTCACACTATTTTTCCTGCACCAGCCTGTGGTAACTCGTACTTAACACAAAAAACCCCACACCTCGCTCAAATCCACCGTTTTGGCCCCTTGACTGCATAGAACCTTTTGGCTTCATTGATCCACACAAAAAAGGCCCGTTTCTTCACGTTCTTGTCTCACTTCTCAGCCCAATTTATATCACAGGGGCGATACTGAAATGAGGGATTAAATTGCTAACACTGAATTATCTGCTGAAAGTATGCTGTGGTGCATTTAACTTGCACTTAAAAAGTATTATAAATAATTAAAAACTCCAATTGCTTGAGTGAGCTAAGAAAATTTATCTGAATGTGCATTATCTCTGTTCATCATTATGTTTGTTCCCTTGCTCTCATTTGCAAAGCTTTTCATGGACATAATTAATAAGATTTAAGACACTTTAGCATCAAAAAAACCCACTTTGAAACATGATGTGCTCGCTACTGTGAAAGTGCAAGGGGGTCAGACTTTACCAAGTGGTTTCTAGCTTTTCTTTGCTGATGAGGTCTGCGTTTAAAATTATTAACTGGTTGGTCTATTTCTTCCTATGCTATTCCTACGCACTATTATTTGAATACTAACACGGAATATAAAATAGCAGCATCCATGGATAATAAAAACACTATGACTGAAGATCTAAAAACCGTTCACGATGAGCTGCGAATGTTCACATTGGCTATGATGTAGCTGACTCCGGAGGACGTAGTGGTTATGTCTACCTTGCATAAGGGATGTGGCCTGCAAATTAGACTCGTCATCTCTACAGGCACTGAGTTTGCAAGCGTGGCCCAGGTGCAAGTGGAGGTGTCCTCTTGATGGGTCTCCCATAGGTCTCACCTCCCTGGCAGGGAAGTGTGGTATCAATATGGCGATATAGTGTAAGGCACGCCCGGGCAAGCTGTTTGGGAAGCCCTGGAGAGAACAGGGAATAGGATCCTGGCTGTTCCTGGCCACTCTGGAGCTTCCTACGAGTAGACGATGGGTACCAACCCAAGGCTGTGTGTTGCGCTGGTGCACAGCATGCAGAAGTCTCTGTCTGCACGAGAGACACAAAGCGGTTTCTCTCTGCTGAGCAAAGACTCAATGCCCACTCAGACTTTCTGTACCTTGCAGAGCATCACTCCCAGAGCTGCCACAAGGAAGAAGCCCTGTTTCAGGGGCTGCAATGAAGCCTCCATGTTGAGAAATTTGTTATTCACAGACCTAAAGTCTCATATAATCTCTCTTCCTGCTGCAAGATGGGACCAACTCTTTTTTTTTCTTTGATGGCAACCTGACCTCTTAGTCGCTCACAGGGAGGCCACTTGTCCATTCTTGTTTCCTGTTAATAAATGCTATTCCCTAGTCAGGAGTCCCCGTGGAGGCTCCTGCTGATTCCATCTTCCTTTGGGCGCTACAATTTCATACCTATGCATGAAGTGAGTTGCTTTGCTGCAGTTCGCAGGTAGACACTCCATACCATCCCTGTCTTCCAGTTGCACAGTTTCTGTTGGGACTGCAGTTTTCTCTGGGGAGCACACACTGGGTGTGTTTGTAGTCTCCTTGAATGGTTGCCCAAAGCTGAACTCCTCATTAGTCCTGTCATGAGGCAGAGGGTCATCTTGCAAGTGCAGTTTCCAGATGCAACCAGAGCCTACTCTCTGGATCACATGAGATCCATTTGCCCCAACACACCTAATGGCTTACTCGGGAGGCTGGTGCACCCAGCCAGGCTGTGTGTATAGAGAGCACCAGATCAAGGACTCTAGTACTCCAAGCTGCTCCTCAAACCTGTTGATGGTTAGTTTAGATGTGAATGTTAAAAGCTCTAGTGAACACAATGGCTGCCCAAACATGTTACTGCCTTCACACCTCCTGCAATGACCACTGAGCATCCCCGGTCATACGCTCCCTCCTCCCCAGTCCCTTCATCCTCTCAATGCACCTCTGGCTACAGAAACCAACCATGAACTAGAAGTCCTCTAAAAATCTCAGCCCCATCTTCCACTCTCCCAGAAGGGTTTGGTTGGGTTCAGAGGTTCAAGTAACACCCTATTCTCCAGGCTTCTCCAGAGCAAGGAGCTCTTGCCTTTGGCTTGGCGAGCACATGGGACGTTACGGTCAGTACATTTCTGATGATATATATCTACATTCTGGGCAGCACCTCTCTACTTTGAAAAATGGTATTTAATTATTCTACCCTATAACTCATTAATCTTTCCTTATTGTGTTTGGTTTTGGTTTTACCGTTAGGTTGTGGGGAGCCGGGGGGAGAGGTGAATAGTACAGCGGATGTAATGTTTCTGTCATTTTGACACACAATGCTCAAGTATTCCTGAAAGCTACAGCTTTCAGCTATAGCTGCACCAGAGAAGTCTCTAATGAGCCAAGAAAATTGGCCATATACTTGAGACCTCTTCAGAGTTACTAAATTTGATCAAGCTTCATTATAAATCATTTCCATCCAGCCAAGAAGGAAACATTCTCTGCCTGAGCTGCCTCTGTAAATCCAGCTGTTGGTGCAACTCCTCAGTTGCTGACGAGACTTTCTGATTCGTAGATCCTATAGGAGAAGGTGAGTGTTGTAAGCCAGGAAGAACAAGGGCAGATTAGGTAAGGCTACAGTCACAAATGCCCATTTTTTTTCCATTTTAAGAGTTGTGTGGTGAAGATGATGTTTACAGTGAGAGATGTTTGCAGTGTTGATTATATACTAAGGGAACATTAATACCTTGTAACTGTGTCCTGAACTGAACTCATGCGGAAATAGCTGAGGATAAACATGCTTCATCCTGAAACAGCCTCTACTAACAGACAGCTCCTGACTGTGGCCACCAGTTAGCATTGAATCTGCACAAACCCACAGAAAAATGTAAATTGGAAGGGATCTCTGCAGAGCATCAGATCTGACACCCTCCGCAAGGCAGGGACCACTCAGAGATGGCTGCTCAGGGTGGTGAAAGTCTTGACACAGTATCTGCTGGAGACATGAAGGAATTCCCTCAACTCCAGTTGAGATTACTTGGGGCCACAGTCTCCCTGCCTGTTGCTGATACATTATCCTTCTGACTAAGCACAGCAAAACATGAATCATAGAGTCATAGAATGGTTTGGGTTAGAAGAGACCTTAAAGATCATCTTGTTGCAACGCCCCTGCCATGGGCAGGGACACCTCCCACTAGACCAGGTTGCTCAAAGCCCCATCCAGCCTGGCCTTGAACACTTCCAGGGATGGGCCATCCACAACTTCTCTGGGCAACCTGTTCCAGTGTCTCACCACACTCACAGTAAAGAATTTCTTCCAGGTATCTCATCTAAATCTCCCCTCTTTCAGTTTAAAACCATTACCCCTCGTCCTATCGCTCCACTCCCTGATAAAGAGTCCCTCCCCATCTCTCCTGTAGGCCTCCTTTAAGTACTGAAAGGTTGCTGTAAGGTCTCCCTGGAGCTATAAGGTCTCCCTGCTCATGAGGAGAAAAGACACTTGTGGGGCAGCCTCTGGTGGGGAGGCAAAGCATGTGCTGCACTTCTGAATGCTGCAGCCATTGCTACAGCACACCTGATCAGCAGTTACAGCGCAAGGACGTGGGACTGAGCCAACAGAGCAGCAGCGCCACTGAATGGCTCCATGCAGTCACCGTGCCAGATTTGCTTCTGTCATCTCTAGAGGCAAATGGCACATTAATACTGAAGAACTGGCAGCAATTAAGCAGTCGTCTTCTCTTGGTGACTTAACAGGAAAACAAGTGGTCTACGTACCATGATGAATGTGCTTTATGCCACTGCCTGATCCAACTCCCCACCACTGCCTGCTGATGCAGGGTACTCCTCCACAGAAACTTTCAAGAGGGTTTGAATTGTTGATGGCTCAAAAAAAAAAAAAAATTAAAAAAAATCTGCTTTGACTAAGTAGTCTCTCTGTAAGTGGTTTTAAATCTCTCAGGAAGCCTATCGCCAAAGCTCAAGTATTAATGTGTGCATTTAAAGGCTTTAAATTGACTACAGGATGATAGGTTCATGAAGACCTTTCAGCAGAAAATATCTCCTTCCAAAATGAGGAGACATTAAAGTGAGATACAAAGTTACATTGCTGTAAATTATGCATTTTTAAGTGATCTCAAATCACATAGCAGAGAAGCCTGTAAGAAAGACTTCATTCAAAAAGAAAGGGAAATGGTTTGTTTGCCTTTTCATCACTGCATCTGGGCAGGGTTTTTCCTCCTATTTACTTGTTTGCCTCGTGCACTGTTACCACTTCTCCCTCATGATGTGAGCTCTCCCCTTCTCTTGGGAAGGAGCTGTCAGCTGCTGTGCATTTGCTCAGCATCTCATACAGTGGACTAAATCCCTAGAGGCCACCAAAACACGAAAGAGTTCACACAGTGATACCAGCCATCCCAAATGCTAACAACTCTGAGATGGCTGTGGGCTTTCATTGCCTGGAATCATTCGATCATAGAATAGTTTGCATTGGAAGGGACCTTTAAAGGTCATCTAGTCCAACCCCCTGCAACGAGCAGGGACATCTTCAACTAGATCAGGTTGCTCAGAGGCCCATCCAGGCAGACCTTGAATGTCTCCAGGGATGGGGCATCTACCACCTCTCTGGCACCCCTCTGGGCAATCAGGTGCTTTGATCAAACAGTTAAATTTGTTGGAATTACATCTCATCCTAATGCAGACATTTTAAACAGGTCAGAAGAATCATGCTCCAGAAATGCCTCATTACTTACTAGTCAGGGAATATTAAGGTGACTGCCTTTAATGAGATGCATGTCTGGACTGCACTGAAGCCAAATCCTATTTGTATGAGGATTGCTGCAAAAATAGACATACAGGAGAGGAAAAATTGCTCTGAATTTACCAACTTCCATTTAAACAATACAGACACTTACTGAGGAAGCGTCACTGCTAGGCAGGGAAAAGTACCACATCTTTTCTAGGGCCCACCTCACCTACTTTTGCGTATGTCCAGTGTAGCAGTCCACATTTGAGCTAGTGTCCCTGAGTTCCCCTTATACTCAATAGGAAGACACAGGCATGCTCAGAGCATGGTGTATTTCACCTGCTTGAAATACCTGCCTTATGATGAAACAAATGATGCCCCAGAAGAACCTGCTTCTCTTCACTGGTCATCCACTTTTCCTCTGCAGCATCGGCAGGAAACTGGGTTCTGGAGCTGCCCAAGAGCAGATGCCCCTCAGAACATCCCCCTTTGCTCTCTGCGAGGAAGATGACAATGCTGGGAATGTCTAAAAGCAACCCCTAGGCTTCTCTCTGTATTATGAGGGAAGGAGGTTTCAGCCTAAAAGGCATGGAAGAATCCAGGATAAAGGACAGAACTAGAACCTCGACAGGAGAGGTGATTTTCTCTGTCCTTGGCTGCTAAGAAAGCAAAGGAATGAGCAACATGAAAAGCACAGAGAAATTACTGGAGAAAGGGTGCAATAAACATGCTAAAAAAGGTGTCACCACTACCTCAGTAGAATGACACTGATGACAGAGGGAGCTGAGGAAAATGTCTTTTTCCAAACTGATCTCTCTCAAATCTGCTGAACAGTAAATGGCACACCTGGAATTTCTGTGTAACATTATTATTGGATTTCATTGCTTCAGGAGACTGTAAAGCTTTTCCTATCCCACAGCGACACTGCTGACGTCAAATGGTGACAGAATAGGGTTCTTTGCATTTACAAATTTCCTATACGACTTGCTATTACTGTTCAAACTTAATAAAAATTTATCCTTCTGAGTCCTACTAATTCTGAAGCCGGAGATGCATTCAAACGAAGTAACCCCACTGGTTTACTGAATCTCCTGCTTTGCCGTAATTACCATCCTGTAATAGGTGTTACATTGCATCTAAGTTGAAACACATGGAAAGTCTCTCCAGTGAATGTCATTTGAATTCATATGTGATGTAGCTGAAGATTTCAGATATCCTCTTCTAATTATGCAGTAAAATGTGTAGCACCAGACATTGTGTGAGAAGAAACATTCTGTAAAAGTTGGGGTTTTTAACTTGGGAAAGTTCTGGTGTGTTCTAAGGAGGAATGAGACTGGAGAAGTTATCGCTCTTTATGACCTTTAAAGCAAAACAGTTTTCAGTGGACTGTTATGCCTGGAAAGAAAGAATCCTCTGCCCTTTCAGCACGGTAATGGGGACGATCAAAATGCAGTAAGAGGTTCACTTGCCTCCTCATAACAGGTTACCAAGCTAACAGCATTTTGTAAGGCTAGAGATCATGGGCAATGGGTTTCCCTGTGTACAGAAGGACCACAGACAAGGAGCTTTTAAAAAAGGTTCTGCGCATAGGTTCACTCTTCATTTGTTTGTGACTTATGCTGCTTCACCATCCTCTGCAGGCAAGGCAAAAGCACTGCAAATGATGAGGCCTGTAGTATCTGAGATGAAGAATCATCCATGTACGGAGTGACTGGCAGGGAAACCCTCTCTCTCAAACCCAAGCGCTGCAGACAGATCCTGAGGACTGGCCCATGCAGGGGGTGGACGTGGCTGACTCCCCGCTCCTTCTCTTCGCATCCTGGGAGCGTGGGGCTTCCTGTTCCCAGTAGAGAGACCATGCCAAGACGAATGATAAAGTAGTTATTCAGTTCTTCAATGCACGCTTCATTTCCCTTTTTTGAATCACAGTTCAAGTCCCTTTTAGACGTACCCTTGATATCAGCACAGTAGTCTAACTACAGACAGTCCTAACTTTAAAACAAACTACATCAATACTGTATAATGGATAGGATTCAGTTTACATGCCAGATACATATGCAAGTATGTATGTACTTTGCAGAAAAGCACTGGAAGTTATTTGTTTTTAACTTATAGGCCTATATTTCAAATTTTCTTCTTTATTTTTTCTTAGGAGCTTGTTGCTTTTCAGTGCCGCGGTACCGTACACTACTGAGTTAACAGTATCAGACTACTCGGATGTGTCCAGAATGCTCTGATAAGGCTCCAGTGCTGAACACGTCCCGAGGGTTCTCTCCTCCTGCCAAATCCTAAGGGAGACAGTGGTGCCTCAGCTCCTCAGAGGATCTGTTGTCTCATCGTGCTTTGCAGTAGGGAGACAGACTGGAATTGCAGTTTAGTCCTTCGGTTCACTGGATAAAAGTCATCTCTATACATAAGTCCTGTGCACCACCTAAGGTCCTCTTTTAGACCTGAAATTAGGATGTAAAATGGATATAAACGGTGCAGAGATCTGACTTTGGTTGCCTGCAGAGGGGTGAATTTCACCTACTAGGAACAGCTACAGCCAGGTTTCTGAATCCGCATGGAAGTGCTGAGAATTCGCACCGTTTACTGGCTTGGCTGGGGAATGAAGATGCTCACAGGAAATGTTTGACACTTTTGCAGGAATTTGGCTTATTTTGTACTAGAGAACAGATACGCCATACCTGAATTTCTAAACTTATTGTACTGGCATCAGAGTAACTAGAAACCACAAAACGTAGCATGAAAAAAAAAGGAGACTATGTATAGATATATTTACATCTACATACATCTACATATAGAAGCTTCTGTTCACTGGAAATCCTATAAGCCACTGCCTGCAATAGCATCCATCCTAAGGCAATTCTAGAGATGATTCTTAAGAGACTGAGGAGATGGGGTTATGAGGGGAGCCCATCTGTGTCAGCACCTTATCCAGCCATTGCAATGGTCCATGCAGGTGGATCTCGATCCAGCAGGGCGTGCTTGTAACATCTTGGCGATGATACTCTGCTCCCCAGCCCTATAAAAGCATCAAAGGACCAAAAGGTGAGGTTTTGGTTTTTTTCTTTAAATAACAATACTAAATCACAACTCCAGTGCTGACAGTCTAACACAACTACAGGCAGTCCATCACCCAAGTTCCCAAGACTTAATGCTTTGTTCTAGGGATAATTTTCTCTAGAAACTTTGCTCCTTTCTAAGGTCATTTTTATCACAGTTATCAGTGATTCTATACTATTAAATTAAAAATGCTCAGTCACACTTCCAGGTGCTGAGACCAACTGGCATGGAAAGGCCTGTTTCCAAGCTTGGCTGCCTGCAAGCAGCCCATGGGGAATGGTCCCTGCTGTTCGCACCCCAGAGACGTGCCCAGGAACGTCTGCCAGACTGTGCTGGCTGGCACAGACAAAACGCAGGCCAGGCCCTGTCATAACACTTTAATAGGAACTGGGAATGATCCTGGGCACTGTTTCATTTCTTGGTAGAGATGCATCCTACAAATCTGAGAAGTTCTAGGTATTTATCCGAACCTCTGGAAACTTCCAGCAAGGTTCCTATGTACCATACCTAACCTATGTATAGACATTTTCCATAAGTTTTCTACACTTGAATACAGAATCATAGAATGGTTAGAGTTGGAAGGGACCTTAAAGATCACTGAGTTCCAACCCCCCTGCCAGGGGCGGGGGACAACTCCCACTAGACCAGGTTGCTCAAAGCCCCATCCAGCCTGGCCTTCAACACCTCCAGGGATGGGGCATCCACAACTTCTCTGGGCAACCTGTTCCAGTGTCTCACCACCCTCACAGTAAAGAATTTCTTCCTAATATCTAATCTAAATCTCCCCTCTTTCAATTTAAAACCATTACCCCTTGTCCTATCACCACACGTCCTCTTTTCCCATGGGAGTTCCCCACTGTCTGCTGTGGGAAGTCCTGCAGTAATTTCTCCATCTCTTTCAGGGAGATAAGGGACATGGAGCGTTTGATGGAAGATGGGGATGCAGTGCTGGCAGGGAGAGAAGAGAAGCAGAAGTCACTGTGCCTCAAGCAGGCACAGTGTCTGCTTGCTAAGGCAGACACTGTGATTTCACAGCCCGAAGCTCGACATCCAAGTCACAGCCCGAAGTCTTGCAGCTCAGCTTCTCTCTCACTGCCAGAACTGAACTCGGATTTCCACAGGGCAACGTGCAAAACATGGTCCCACTGCAGGATGAGGCTCTTTATTTGTGGGGCGTTGATCAGAGAAGCTGAGCCTTACCTATCATGCTAGTCAGGGAGTTTGATATTCTTGTCATGAAAAAAGGACATGGAGGTATGTTAAGATTGATGCCTATCAATTAAATCAATTGAATCAATATTGAAATCAATATTGAAATCAATAAATTGATTTAGGTACCTAAATTGTAGAGTGCTGAACAACTCAGACAATTGAGGCTGCTAGAAACCACTCTCTAGAACAATCAGCTGCAAAACTAGGATCAACACTAAAACCAGATGTGATAATAAGTGGTCTGGGTAAAATCCATTTCTCCTTAATGAAGAAAAGGAGGAAGAAAGCAGAAGAGCAAGATATGGACCCATCAAAGCCCAAAGAGTATTTTTAATCAGGCAGCAACTTTCTGACCTGCAGAGCATTTACGGCTAGGAAGGGCCTGTGTTCACAGGCAACTCAGATTTATGTTCTGGAAATATTTGCATAAAACATCACTCTCTAAACCAGCGCTGTCAGGCTTCTGAGTTTGTGAAGTCTACTCGGATGCAGTGAAGATACACAGCCAGAAGGGCAAGTGCCAGAGGAGTCCTGCACCTCTGCTGACTGGCAAGAAGCAAAAGCCGGAGGAGTAGGAATTACAGGCTGCAAGAACAACCTGTCCAATTTGGAGGTGTCTGGCAGAGCATGTCGGTGGCTGGCCATCTCCCTCTGCTGGCAGTTCCCAGACACTCAGTCACCTTCCCCAGCCCAGCTGCCAGTACTGGAGCTGCCAGCAGGGGAAATACCAGGAGGGCAGGATCCCGTGCCCCCCCCGGTACATCACTCCTGGGCCACAGGTAGCTTCCTTCATCCCCGGGGCTCAAACGGGCTCGCAGGTGCAGTGCTCTTAACGAGGGAATTAAATGAGAACAACTTGCAAAGCTGTGGAGGTGCTTTGTGCAGATGGTGGGAAGAGGACACTGATACCCTCATGGGGAGATGTCCCTTCCAGCATGGGGAAGATCAGCCAACGGGTCCTGCTGCTCCTGCTAGACCTTCCCACCTCCTGTGGGCAATAGCTCTCTCTAGACCATGGTCCAGCCATGTCCCACAGTGCTGAGCTGCCTCTTGCTGGGGAGCACGGCCAAGTCTGCTGGATCATCCTCTCAGCCCCGAGACCTGGAGAAATGTGGGAGGGAGAGCATTGGGTTCAAGACTCCGGCTTGGAGAAACTCAGTCTCTCCACTTTGTGCTGCAGAAACATTTTGTGTTCCTCATCTGTGGAGAGGGGACAACAGCCATCCTGTTTTGGTTATCGGCAGTGCTAAGCAGATGGAAACTGCTGTCTGCTCTGACTCACATTGGCCTCAGGGTTGAGCTTCTCCCAGCTGCTCTGTGGGCACATGAAGGGTATCAGAGGGGACAGGACCTTCATCTCTCTTGTCCCATGTCCTGCCTCCAGAAGATGATACAGTCCTGGTAAGTTTCTCATGTCTTGGTCTTTACCCATCTCTGCCTCCCAGCTCAAGCACTGGAGGGGTAGAAGGCAGGATCTCCAGCCCTTTGGCTCTTGCTTGCCCTGTGGGCTGTAAGTGACCAGCAGCATCTGGTCACAAATCAGGGGAGAAACCACAGGACTGCCCTGCACCTGGGGGCTCCTGGTGTGTGGCTCTGACAGACAATATGCTCCTCTGTGCACTTCATACCCAACACCCAGGGGCATTCCTGCCCCCAGACTGAACACACTGGCGCTCACACCTTGGGAGAGAAATAATCTGAGAAGACTGACTACCGGAAAAGGCTTTTATGGGCCAGAAAGGAAGAACCTAGATGAGATTTGCATAGACATTTTCCAAAGGTCATGGGAAAGGGTTCAAAATAACTCCTTGCACTGGTCTTCTGGTGCCTGAGGCACTATAGTGGCTGCTATTGTTTCAACAAAGCAAGGAGATAATATGGCAGCAGCGCTACTGAGTGCATCAACACCACCATTCCTGCTGCCATGCTGGGCATGGAGGCAGATAACACATCAAAGACACTACCCCTGAGTTGCTGAGATAATGAAAATATTGCATAACTGGCTACACTGCCTTTATAAACAACATGCCCAGTCATGTCTTCCATTAAAGAAAATGCTGTTTGTTGGGTTTCTTGCTTTCTTTTTTTTCCCGTAATGCTTGCGTGTGAACAAGATGTCAGTTCCTTCCCAAGCAAAAAGAAAGCATGGTCACGGGCAGAGAGATTTTGGCTTGGACTCTTGGGAAAAATTACAGGGCCCTCTTAATGCTCCCAGAAGGTTAAATAGATGGGTCCCCAAGGATGGCTGGAAAGAGTCAGAACCAGAAAGGTGTGTGGGACTCAACTCATCTGCTTTGAAGAACACAGGGGAACTGGGCTTGAGCCTTAAGCAGTTTTGCAGTATCCTAGATGTGAATTCAATCAGCTTGGTTCAGTCATTTGTATAGAACCAAATCTGCAAGACAAACGGACATACTCAAGCCATTTCTTATGGTACCTAGCAGGACCAACTTGCTTCTAATGGTACATCTTCTCTAGTTTGCAGGCTGAACATTGCTGCCAGCTCTCCCCAGCAGCACTATAGAAAGCCAGTCCAGTGCATCTGTTAACAGTCTTGAAATACTCCCCATTCTCTGGGGCTTAGATGCTACAATAGGCGCCTAAGTAAATCCTAAAAGCTAAAAGGAGTCAAGATATTTCATTCTGGCGAGGAGGCCATTCAGAAGATTTAAGAAACTCCCACAAAGACTGATGCATCACACACAGAGCAGTCAGACTGCAAAATTCAGATACGAAAGACATGGAAACAGTAATGGCTTTGACAGCCTCCTGTCTCTTCCAAATAATAGGGGGAAGGTAAGATCTCCTTTTGGGTTTTGTATTCTGCTTGCCAGAACCCCTTCTGGTAGTGTGGCTGGCCAGAGTGAATGTCAACAGAAATTAAGACAATCTCTTCCCAGGGATCAGACCAGTGGCAAACAACAATTCCCAGCAAGCTCAGTGGGGGCTGAAGGAGGACCCAGTTTTTCTTGACTAAGACCATATATACCAGTCTACATTAATGGTGAGACTAAATTAGTCTAGAGCCATAAGGACATTCTTTTCAGATCTATGGCCCCACCAAGCTCTATTGTAAACCAGTAACGATAGGAGAAATCACGACCGCCCAAGATATGTGCCACAACATTTACATGTTGCTAAGCCCCTCTAAGTTGAGCTCTTTATGCAATCAATGGGGGAACATCACTATTCAATCTCTACTTATTTTCCACAAGAAGCGTATGGAATACCTAATTTTTGGAATCTAAGAAATTTCCAGGTTGACCACAAAAGCTACTGTTTTTAAGCACCTAGAAGTTTAAGGCAATACTGGAAAACCGGCAGTCTGAATTGCTATTTGCAAGCTGGGTGTTTAAATCCCCACTTGGGAAAGATTTGATGGGGTCTAGTTTAGCACCAAAGCTTGCAAGTGATGGGATTTGCGTTTTCAGAAACACATGAGAAAACAAAGAACCCTTACTTTAACAAAGCTCATTCGAATAGTACACATCTTGGTCAGCTCATACACCACTTCAAAGCCATGATTGACTGACTGGGCAAGCAGCTGGGCGAAGAGCTGGTTGTTGAAGATCTTGAGGCTGCAGCCACTGGGGATCTTGCAGACGGTGGCTGGGTGGAAACCATGCTGGTAGTTACAGTTGCGGCTTTGCACAAAAATACTGCTGTCACTGACACATTCAGCGTAAACTTCCCCACCAACATAGTAAAGATGAACACCTTGAAAAAGAAAAAAACACTTATTTTATTTCTCCGTTCACAACACACTTTATATCAGTAATTCTTTAACTATCTTACTGGTGTGGGTGTACAAGCCCAGGACCATTCCAAGCACTCAGTCTCTATACACTGATTTGTAAAAGACAGTATCTGTGTGCATATCCATGTATCTGTACAATGGACCCACCAACTTTAAGAAGAAATTGTCATAAGAGCTATTTTGAGGTACTGATGTAGGAAAAAAAAGTCTTGGCTCGTGATGTTCTGCCTTGTTTCTCAGTGAAGGTTAGTTTACTTCCTTAATCCAACAGCACAGTACTTTATGAAGCACGCAACGCACATATATACACACACACACATATATGTCCAACATATGTCAACTATGTACAAAACATGGATCAAAACTGTCAAAGAACTGACAAATCTGTTATGCATTGCACATCTAAATCTATTTTCACTGTTGAGTACCTTCACACTGACCAAGACCCACTTCATTGCATGCTAATTTTTTACTACAGGATTCTGTCTCATGCAGTTCAAACACAGCACGGTGTGTACTTCAAATAGCTTTTCTGTATTTTGTTTTATACATCACATTAGAACCATGTACTTGCATTTATGTGACGTGACTTTCTCATCAGATCCTGTCTGAAGAGACCTTTAGCAAGAAAATGACTGGTTTCCTTCTGAACTTTTCAGTGCCCAAGTGACTTACCAACACTAACTCTAAATTTTTACTGTGCCTTGGGGAAATTAAGGTCCTATGGTCCCCCCAGGATGTCTACCTGCATTAAAAATACACCTAAACTGGTGAGAGAATTTATCTTAGCCCAATTCAGTAACCTTAAAGTTAGGGATCTTGTGTAAGCTAATTGTGTAAAGCCTTCTCTAGCTGAAAGATGATGAGAAGCACTGTGATTACCAGATGATTCACTCAGCTGCTACAGAGTGTGGGCTCACAGCCAGCTCAAACTGATGGAAGCCTGTGCAGGTGCTGAAAAGGCTCTCTTGTTCCCCACACCTGCCTTCACGCTGGCAGCAATGGCTGGGGACTGGGCAGCCATACAGACTGGGGCACTGAACCAGCTAATAAAATGAAAAACAAACAAAACAAAACAAGATTTATTTGAAATGAGATCTTCATCAGTGGAAGGGTGGCATTGGGGCACCCAGACTGCTTAAACGTGAGCACGAAACCACACCCTGAAGGGGGGCGAGTCATCCTGTGAAGATGCTTAGACATTCACCCTTCCCATGGCTAGATTAGGTGAGAGGAACTCCTCCTGTGGCCCAGAGAGGTGGAAGAACTCAGTTCTTTGTTCTCATAAAAGCCACCACTAAATAAAAATAAAGTCCTCCTCTCTGTTCCCAGGTATGGTATTCAAACCCTTACATACAAATGCACATGTTCACAGAGTCTCAGTGGACTGCCTGGAAAGCTAGCGATAACTATGCTTTAATAATTCAGTTGTAATTAGTTTTATTCCTGTTGTCTTTCATACAAAAAAGACTGGTTACATATTCCCAGCCTGTTCACCATTCTGTGGTCATGACAGCAAGGGGCAGCAGCACATCCTTAGGACAAAAACAGCCTCTAAACAGAAGTGGGAAAGTCTTGGGGAAAAGCAGGTTGAGTGGGAAAAGAATCTGGGAAAAATAGGCTCTCCCATAGACTTCCAGAGTGACTCAGACAGGAACCCTGAAGTCTGTATTCAAGCCATCACTTGACTTTTACTTCTCAGTACCCACGAGCTCTCAAATTAGATGTGAGTGGCAGAGGGGGTGTGGCTCGGAGCGCATGCCAGTACTGCACTGGGAACACGGGTGAGATGACAACTCCATTAGACCAGTCGTCAGCTCCAGTCCAACTGTACCGGACATCATGGGGTGCTGCACGTTGTGACTGCTCTCACTTGACCTGTGACTCCTCTCCCTTCTCTGGAAGATGGATAAAAGGGAAGGACTGAAAAGTCAAAGGTCCTAGCTGACCTTGAGAGACTCCATACGACTTTCTGAAATAAACAGAGTGAGAACACAGGGTATGGAGAGAAGAACAAGGACATAAATGTTCACCACACTTCAAATCTTCAGGTGAGGCTACTTATTTAGGGTGACTACACATCTGGGTGATAAGGTGAAAAGCTTTTAAGTCTGGATTTTCAGAGTATATTAAGCAACACAATTTCTGAAAAAAAAAATATGAATGCTTTCAAAGGCATTGCCCAAACTGTGTACCACAATAACAAAAACACTATAGTCACTTCTGAAAGCAGAGGCTACAATTTGCTTTTTCCTTGTGGACTTTTTAAAAGCAATAAATACATCAGTAATTAAATGTCAGTGTGTATTTCCATTCTTCTGGTATTCATTTGCAGAGACAAGCACCCTCAAGGAAGCCAAGTAGCTGAATACATATTTGCAGAAGACCAAGTCAAGGGTCCATATGTTTCAGTGGGATTTCATTACTCTCTGCAGAAACTGGAAATTCAGCAGTCTCCACGCATCCACATCTTCTTGACACTCTGATCAGAAGTCCCCTTTTTGTCCTTGAAGTCTGGCTGCTGAAACAGGTCCAATTGCTAGTAGATGTTGCATTGTGTTCTGGATTGTTTTTAGCTTTGATGTGGTATTTCCAGGAAACCATTTCATGCTGATACACTAGATGACAATTCAATCACATATCCTTATCCTACTGAGCTAATCTTGTTTACTCACTCTTTTTTCTCCCCTGTTAACATGTGACAATTGTATCCATTTCAGTAGCTTTCATCTCTCCAGAATGCCTTTGAACTACACACTTTTGGAGCAGCTCTGTGCTCTTCTGCAGGCCTGTACTGGTGCCACTTCTATTCCACTTGAACATGTTTTTTTTAAGATTTGCATAAACAAGGAAGAGCAGTAAAATTAAGGATCTCTGATATACTAAGCTCCTCTCTAGGCAACCTGCTCCCTTCCCTTGGGCAGATTCCTAGTGTAAGACTTTAAAGGACTTTTAATCAATGAAAACAGATCTTCAGATTTGAATGGATGAGGACATTTAGCATTTACCTCATTTTCTTCCTGTTCTGTCTCTTCCTCTTTTGGGGCAGAAAGTCACAGAACGTAACACCCTCAAATGACAGCTTTGACGGAGACCTTTTGTCATTCTTCTTTTAGGGCTGGGCTCAGCTTTGACCTACATCCCTCTGACAGCTTATGCTGATGGAGAAGCTTTGCCTTATTTTCTGAGTAAGTTAGAACTAGAGGTACAACTCATTTCCACCCCTCACCACAAACTACTGACAGACACTTGTAGCATCACACTAGCTTCACACAGTACATCTGTTTTCCCTTCTGGAAAAAAGGTGCAAGAGCTAAGTACAACATCTCTATGATTCTCTGATCTCCTGTGCTAGCCTTCAGGTTCACTGTTGTTTGTAAAAACTATGTCACATTCGTCTCAGAGCTTCTTCATATTCAGTCATTCAACACTAGACTATCAAGGGCCAATTAAAATACTGCTCTAGGCCTGGGAAATGAGGTGAGGTTGACAAGATAATAGGAGTGGAACAATTAGAGTTAATTAGCCCAGTGGGAAACCCATTCCCAGGCAGCTACTGGTGAGAGGCTGGGTTGGCAAGATAATGAGTCTAGACTGGATATACCAGAACAGGCAAAGCTTCATCTGCGCAGAGAAGTGGCCGGTTCAGGGCTTCTGACTCACTGCCACAAACAACAGTAAGTTGTGGGAGAATATCAGGCCCTACACAGCCCTAGTGAGCTGGGATGGAGCGTGTGCGGCCACACATGTCCAGGTGTGGTCTCCTCGTACATGTCACTAGTAGCATATGCTCCTGCATGCTCAGGGTATACGTACACCAGAAGTGGAGCACACAAGCAGAACTGCTGGAGGGAGAATCCAAGACAGCTTTACTGGCAAGAAGTTGACAAGGCAGGGAATCAGACTAGTAGGGGGGGAAAAGCTACAAAGGCAACTTTGGTAGAGTTCTTCAGCTAAATAACTCAACTCCTAAGTGTTTCATCCATCTCCCTTTGTTATTTGGTGGTAGGAGAACCAGCCCTGAGGCACCAGCAATTATCCTTTTAGTGGCATTTCAATGGCAATATTCCCAGCTGCCAGAAGCTCTAATAAATAAAATGAAAATACATACTGCTAAATTAGAACACACAACTATAAACAACATTTTTCTTTTCGCTGGCCAAGTAAATAGCTTTTGTAAGGAGCTACTCTGCTGATTGTTATCCAGTCAGAAAAGAATCAGCTGCTTTTCTTCTATTTCAGAAGTAATCTCAGAGCTTTGGTTTTAAGACAAGCACACCTCACAAATCAGCTAGGTTTGTTAATGCAATGCAGGGTTCTTTCAAGCTCTGAATATTCCCAAGGAGAAGGGGTTTCCTCTTACCTTTTCCTATGTGTCTCCTGGTGTTTTCTATAGTAGAGTTGCGGTTTACATTTGAGAGCAGTCCCAGGCAGAACCTGTTTTTGTTATTTGAAGGATCCGTAAATCCATCTATAAGGATACTTCGAGAAGAAGCCTGGAAAGTTTCCCCTACCCGGTTGTTGAGTTCGTAGTAGGCAACCGAGCACCAATGTTGGGGTTCCTCGTAGCAAACAGGCCGAAAGTCTGTAGGAAAAAAAATTAATCAGCTGGTCAGGTCTCAGTAATATTTTTTAAACAATCATTCTCTGTTTTCTTTCCTCCCTCCCTCCCACTCTAATTTCCGCCCCCATCCCGGCTCTTCATCTTAACAGTCATTTATGTCACGCTTTATCTCAACAGCAGCTTCTGTTTCTTCTTAATTTTACGACTGAAGCCCCAAACATGCAAAGGGCTGGTACACCAGCTTAATTCTAAGCCTCTGAGGAGTCCCACTTGTTCTTAAAAGTGATAACTCCCTGCATTAAATTAAGCACATGCTGACATTCCTTGCTGAACCAGGGCCCAATCTCTACACTGAAAATAGCAAGGGATACATCTGCTCTGCACACCAGCAGGAGCTAGGGATGACAGACGGGCTCAAAGCAAGTCAAAACTGAGCCAAGCCTTCAGCCTAATACCAAACTCTGAAGTTCAGAAGTAATCAATCACTCCCCCCAATTTTTTGCGTACTCTGGGGCTTTCGGCTTCCATGTGGGACCATAAGCTGAAATGTCAGCAAGGTCATTTCTTTTCGATCTACCCCTGCCCAGGTTTTCTAACTCGGAGACAGAGAAAGACTCAAAAATGTAACAGAATCTCCAAGTCTCATTTGTCCTACAGGAATTAGTGGGAAACCTTATCCTGCCTGCCCACCATAGGCATGCAAGACCTCCTGCCCCTAGAGCACCTCTGTGCATACCTCTAATAAACTGCTAACTAACATTCACTAGGGCAGTGATCACAGATGGTAAACTATCGTAAAGAGATTAAATTATTCCAGCAATTTATTTAAAAGTATTGGTGTCTGATAACTAGTTATTATCTGGCCATTCTGCGTACTCATCTGTAATTAGCACTATCACTCTCACCTTCCTTCTGCTCCAGTTTTGTGATACATACATGGTCTTCACTGTTTCAGAAGGCTGGCATTATTTTTTTAATGTGCATGTGTGGACTACAATATGCTGGACTAAAAGAACAATGGTGATTTTTCCTTTGCAGCAGCACGAAGCCAAAGGAAAACTCCATTTCCCCTTGCTGCTCTGCAGCAATGGGCTTTGAATGGTGGAGGCATCACCTACCACTACTAGTCTGGAGGTAGCAGAGACCATCCCAGACCCTTATATTCTGACTACCCATGCCCTCTCCCATTAAAGCATTCTTATATGAAGACAAAGAGTTTAGTATTCTGTAAAAATCTCTTTGTACGTCACTAGAACGCGTCCTTTTCTAGCCAGCCAGTAATGTGACATTAATACAAAGATGGCAGCAAAAAAGGTCCCAACCACAAGGCTTTAAAGTACTTGGAACCAAGAACTGAGGGTGATAAAGAAATCAGTTCTGATATTGATAGTGCTCTTGTGTGTTATATCGCCTCACCATCCTTGATTTGATAACTTTGTCTTTACAACGTAGATAACAGTGTTTGCTTTCATTAACAGCTTTCTAACTATAATAGTCCCTGGATGCAAATAAGGTCTAAACTCTGCAACTTCACACATAATTCACTGAATTCTTAAATCAACCTATTCTGCTAGCTAATGAACAGGTCTAGTACACAGCCTTAGAGCAAACCTGTCTGAAACCTATTATTACAGATCACTGAACCTTCTTGTTCAAATAACTTTTTTTTTTTTTGGCTTTGAAGAATAGTACAAATGGTTATTTACTTTCAGCTTCTCCATCGGCAGATTTACCTCCATTGGGCAAAGACAGCACTAGTTGACTTTCAGCTAATGCATCCATTGACCGCCCATTGTGGGTTCCTGGAGGTTCTCTTGCATGGTAGGGCGGTGGTGGAGTTTCCACTATTAGAAAGAAGGAAAGAAAAAAAGACAAGACACCTAAATCAATACATTGGTAAATTCTCCCTGGCTTTTCCTGGTGAAAACTTATGACTTCTTCAGCACTGTTTAGCTAGAGAAGGGCTGGAAACAGAGTACAAACCTCAACCTAACCTCCCTTCAGTCTCCAGATTAAGACTTGCTCAGGGAGGATGAGAATAAAGGGCTGTCAGGTTGGACATGCTGCACTTGAAAAAGAGAGGGACAGTCCCAACAGTGCCTCGGGCCTAGACTGATGTCCAGTCAAGCTCTCTGTTAACACCAGTTGTTATCCTTAGGAAGTAACACAGTTTGATCCTTCAGTTCCAGACTTCTCTCACAAATTTAAAACTTGAAGAGGATGATTTAAGAGCAGAAGCTAACTTTAACTGATCCTCTGGGAGGAAGCTCTCTTTCTGCATGGTCTATAAAAAAAGCCTATGGAAAGCCTTTACAGCGTACAATCAGAGTTGGCAAAGCTCCCTTCAGATTTGTCCTTTTTACTTCTGTGCTACAAGGGAAGGCTGTCCCTCTTCTGGTTTGTTCAGTCTCCCATCAAAGAGCAAAGGATGTGATGAAAAAATCTGGAGAAAATGTATCAACTCACAACCTGTCCAGCTCCTGATTTGCTTCATTTATGGCACAGTAAGCTAGAAAACAGGTGACTCTATAGTGGGGATTCTCAAGAAAGACAAGGGGCCTTAGAAAGCCAAAGAAAAAGGGACTTTTTTTTTGTATTAGAAAATGTTGAAAAGAAAAAATTAGAAAAAAAAGAAAAAATTAGAAAAGCTTACGCAGCTTATTCACTGCATAAGCAGTAAAAGCATGTAGTTTTATTTATTTGAACAGAAACTCAGTGGGCTTATGTGTAAATTATAGCCATATACAAGATTGCAGGACTAAGGATTTCCTTAAGAAGAGCAGGGTTTAACTTGGTTCCAGGCTGAAATTTCCTCTTGTCTTCGGGCTCTGTTGGCTGGCCCTCAAAACAGCACAACTTCACCCAGAGTGGATAAATGTGGACTGTCTCATAAGACAACCATTGAATCTTCCAAGTTAAGTACTCCACAGGAATGTTATTCTATTTAAGCATTGTTCGGGACTTAGGAATTTCATACACTATATGATATTTCTAACATATAGATGGTATAACCCTCCTGCAGAAAATGCAACAAGCTAGACTAGTAAAACAAAATCAAGAAAGAGTGGAAGAGAATACAGGTCACAGAAAGGAATATCATGTGGCTATACAGGTATTTTTGGTGTCTACACCAAAGCTAGTCACCGTAAGCTCATTTTTTTACCCACTAAAGTAAAACGGCACCTGCAGACATGGCGCATTGCAGCTACTTTACACGTATACCTTCAGATGCAATGGATCTTGTTCTAGGAGTGCCTGTTTTTCTCCACTGATTACAGAGAGAGTATAGACAATTGCATGAGATGTAGACATTTGCATTGTTGACATCTGTATTTGGTCACACCAATCCCACTCAAGGTTCTTGATGTAACTCCAGTTTGCTTTAGATTGTTCTCCATCCCTGATTGTTACACAGGCAAATTATGCTTATCAGCACGCTCTGTGCTGTGATATACTGAAGCTCAGGTTGAGCCACTTCCATTTTTAAGTAGCTTTGCAAGGTCCCAAGTTCAGTTAAATGCATGAGCCAGAGTCATTAAATAGTTGGAATGGGCCTGATTTACCTGTCAGGACCAGCTCCACTGAATCCAGGTTGGTTACACAGAGGTGAAAGAAAAAGATGGGAGAAGACAAACAAGTCCTACTAGTTGCTGAAATGTTTCCATGTTGCTAAATATGATTTAATCTGAAGTATAGATCTAGAGAAGAAATGAATGGAGGTCCATTCGATGACAGGAGAGGGAAGGAAAAACATCACACTGTGTTGAAAGTGTCTAGCTTAAAAGGAAGTTCAAATACTACAAATACTTCGTAAAAATAAATACCTTTCTTGCACTTAAAGTCAAAATAGGCGTATCACTAAGGACAAAAATTTAAATGCTTTGTAGGTGAGACATTAAAACAATAAGCCACAAGAGTATGACTTGAATTCATCTTTGTGAAAAATCTGGTATCATTGAAACTATTTGAGAGTTACAGCAAAGCACAGAAGTGAATCTGAACCATGTTTTGACATTAAAGCCAGCTGTCAGCTGTGATGCATGACACCTTCTTGGAGTATTTAACAGTCAAAGCATAGTTAAATTCTCAGGTAATCAGAGCAGTACTAAGTAAGGAGTTCACAACACAAACAATCTGAGTGACAATAACCCTGCTGACCTCAGAACTGTGGGGCTGATGAAACATGTTCCAAAGTCATAGGAATTTGCCTGGTGGCTTCACCAAGTGTTAGGCCAGATTGTCAAACACCTTCATTTCCTGAAGTTTATACAGTTAGTGGGATCACCATACATGAAAAAATATTTCTGTGTATCAATTTCCCCATTTTATCTGGTCTCTCTTCATGGAGTTTCTAAAGGTCCCTACCCTGACCATCTCTATTAGAGGTGACTAACTTAGTAAGTGCTCTTTTTCATGGATTGTATCAGAAGCTTGGATGGGCAGCTTTAGGCAGAAGGTGGCCTGGCACATCTGCTCCTCTCCTTAATTTTCCCCTTACAGTAATCATGAAATCTCACCCAGGCACTTCCAGGAGTGGGATGACTACAATTCTTAGTCCATTGAGCATCTGTCAGAAGGACTGGGAGACAATACTAAGAGGTAGTCACAAGAAATCACGTGCCAAATCCATCCTGTCCAACATTTCAATGTGTAGCTACAGCCTTGGGGGAGCGCACAGAATTAGCACCTGACTCCAGCCACTGGCCAGAACCTCGACTGCCTCAGTCAGGATGTCTGAAAGCTCTTTCTTACCCGTGAGCTGATAGGGACTTCCCGGTCCAGAAGAGCTTCCTGGTGAGTTGGGGTAGCTGATGCTGTTAGGTGACTGGGAGAACATGTGGCTGGGTGATGATGGAAAAGGGGTGCATGGAGGATGCTGGAAAGAATCAGGATAGGTGGCATTGTGCGGCATCAGTGGCTCGCTGTGCAGAGAAGTGTTCCGAAACTTGGCGAGGAGGCTGAGGTGAGGGTTAAACTCACTGTGCCTTGGAACGAGTACAGGAGGTAGGACTGAAAGTAAAAACAAGAACAGAGAAAATCTAGTTAAAACTGCACTCTTGAAAGTATATCTTTCTAAGTTAAACAGAGGCATATCCCATGCTGCCCAAATATTGCTGTCTATATACAAGTCATTGAAGGGCAACAAACCTGTCCAAAAACAAGAGTCAAAAGCTGATTCTTGGACCCTTTTTTCCCAGATTTGCAGCCACTTGCAGCAATTCCATATGCAAAATATGGACTCATTTCTGACTTAAGCGAGGTACGGTAAAATTCACAGGTACAGCATGCACAAACAGCCCTCTTACAGAAATGAAAAAGTGGCGCATTTCTCCCTCTCAAAATTATCTATTCCTTCCTTCCTGAAAGACTGAACATGTCAGGGTTTTGCTAAGTATTGTCACCAGGATTTGCCAAAACCACAGCCAAGTCTAATAACAATTAACAGTGTTCCACGATACACTGCATATTTTGCTACAAGCATTTTAGAGATGGGCGAAAGGAAGGACAGAGAAGAAGCTAGACACCAAGTTTAAAAGGTTTTCAGGTACTTGAAAATGCTGCCAGCCAGACAGTGGGATCTTTAAAAGGAAATGTAAATGACAATTCAAATATTGCAGCAATATTAATTTAGGTCTTGCAATATAGTTAGCAAAGATCTAGCAAGAGGAGACAAATGTCAATGGTTGGTAGTTAAGACATGAAAAACACAGGTCAGAAAACTGAAATCCAAATTAATGCACGTAAAAAATTGCTCTATTAGAAGATATTGTCTCTCTTCGCAAACTCTTCTCACTTACATCTTATACTGTCAGTGCTATAACAGCATTGCTGCATTGAGAAACCTCAAGTTGACCCAATATATTGTGGATTCTGACATATCAGGACCAAGAGCAGAACTGGAGTCAAAACACTTTAGAAAACCCAACCAGTGGGTTCCCTGTGAAGATGCAGCCCCTAGGCTGGAACACAAAGATGTTTGCTAAAGAGTTCTGCATATGGGCATTCAACTTGAGGCCTTAACTGGGTCCCTCGTAGTCTTTGGGGGGAGAACAGCACATACAGTGGGCGATTCATGTACCCCAAGATTTCTCTATTATTTGCTAGCTCCTGTAGTGCCTAATTGTCTTAATTAGGGCCTTAAACACAAGTAGGGAGGAATGAATCCCCAGTTGCTGTCATGCAGATCTAAAAGCTGCCAGAGAAGATAAGGAGGCAATTTGCGTTATTGTGACAAGGATGAATTGTCCCAACACTGGGAACAGTTCAGCAGGCTCGTATTGATTGACCTAGTGTCCAGAGTTCCTCTGGCCTAAAACCCAGCAGCATGTAATCTTTCAGTCTATCCTTACTAGTTTACGGAAACAAATAGCAGTGTGCCCTCTTGGTTATAAATGCTGACAGGAATATACGGTTTGAACATGTTTTAACATATTATTTAGGCCCAAAAAGCTCTGTCTAGGTAAGGCTTATTCTTTTTAGGTAGGTTAGCTAACACCTTCTAATTACAGTGAACTCTCATTTATCCAGCATAATGAAAGAGTGGAATAATTGCTATAAAGCAAATAATATAGAGATAATGCAAAACATGTGCATGAGAAGAGGCTGCAGGAACACCCTGCTTGGAGTGCACCCTCAGTGCACTCAATTGCTCAGGAAGCTGGGGCAGTTCAAGCGGCAAGGGGAGGACCAGTGTCTGGTACCAATGGCAGGTTTACAGCTTCTTGCTTGATGTAGCACTATGCTGCGCCCGGGGCAGGGCTAAACCATGCTCCTGCCCACCCACTGGCATATACCATTTGGGAATTTGCCAGTCACCCATGAACTGGAGAACTGAGCTCTGAAAACACACAAAAGTTCGGACTGATGACACGGGGTTCACTGCAGAAGTTATCTTCTTCCCTGCCTGGAAACACAGGCACTGGGATACCTGTTAAGAGACTATACATAGACCCTTCTCTGGCCTAAAGCATTTCTAATTAGCTTTTGACCAGCACAAGGATGGTGCTCTGGAGACAACTTTCTTTCCTTCTGCCTTTGATATGCCCCTACCTGTGGCATGAAGATTTTGCTGCCACCCTCTTAAGTCCTTTGGTAGAGAAAGGTATCTCTGCTTCTTGACTGCTTCTTTAGCTTTTTGGATTTCCTAGATTCCCCAGGAAGGACTCATACAGGCAATACAGGCATTCACATCTGAGATGCATTGCCCAGTCCCCCATGTATCTCTTCGTAGCCAGTGTAGAGAAACAGACTCTTTTAGTGCTCAGTTCATTTGCTCTATATTGGGACAAGGCCAGTACCACCACTGCAGATGTGGTTTTGGTGAGCTGGATCCCTCCCATCCCATGCTCCAGTGGGCAGCTCCAGGCTGTGAGCTGCTGCTGCTTCTGGAGTTTTCCTCTGCTGCTCCATGAAACTAGTATGATGCTTGCCAGGTGTGCTGCTGCTCAGCCAGCTCTGACCAGCAG
Organism: Limosa lapponica baueri; assembly: GCA_002844005.1. Classification (NCBI taxonomy): domain Eukaryota; kingdom Metazoa; phylum Chordata; class Aves; order Charadriiformes; family Scolopacidae; genus Limosa; species Limosa lapponica. Next base: position 1,093,679 of record KZ505725.1, read on the forward strand.
CCCTAGAAAACAGGGAACTGGTGATCCCTTCACACCCAGCAGAGGTGCTGAGCAAGGGACAGCTGTGCTCCAGCAATGGCGTGCAGTGCTGGGAGGCTGGCACCTTGCTGTGGGTACCACCGCTAAGGAAGCAGCTTTCTTCAGCCCTGTGAGAACTCAAAGCAACTCCTTCTCTAAATGAAAGCTGAGAATCTGGATGTGTGAACAGCACTTGCCAGGAAAAGCCTTTGACTCGCCCTGAGTGAGTCAGCAAGAGGAATTTTCAAGCCTTGAACTCCTTCCCAGCTCTGACCAGGGTACTTTTAATTTCTGCTCTGCTGTACAGTTTTTGTCACCTCACTCAATCTTTCCACTGACTGCTCTGTGGCTGCCTAGAGGGCTAAAGCCTCTGTGGTGGTAAGGAATCCAGAGATTTGCTTGTTTGTGGCTAAAAATTCCCCAGAGGGCCTTGTTCTCCTTGCTCTTTTGGTAACAGATGTCACTCTCCAGGGCTCAACAACTCTGAAGGAAGTGTGACCAGAGGCACGAAACTGAGTGACTGAGAACATTGGGACGTGTCTGTCCTCATAATCTACCTTTTTTTCTACCTGCTATTCACCACTGAGAGCCAGGGATGGATCCTTCTTTCTACATATGCCCAAGTGTTGATGATCTTTGTTCAACTAAAGACAAATACAGTCATGTCTGAAGTCCTGCCACTGCCTCTCCTGCAGCCGGCTTTCTCCTGTTCCCTTTAGCTGCAACAGTTCTTGCTGGAAACCTGGCTGTACCCAGACCCTGTGACTTCAGGTGCTAGCAAGCAAACTATCTGCCTCACAGTTTAATTCCAGGTACAACATCCACCCTGCAATTTCTCACATGCCAGCCCATCTTTGCAGAGTTTACTACCTTCTGAGACATATCCTCCAGTGAGATCGCCCATGACCATTCACAAACACCAAACACAGGGCCACCAGCGAGATCATCAGGTGGTCTTCCAGCTGGGAGGCTACCACATCTTAGTCCCACTCAGGCTTGATGAAAGCAAGCATTTAGTCTAAGTCAAAAGTTCATGTAGGCTCCTGCTCTCTACAGCTATGGTGCACGCTAGAATTTCCACTATCTACACATGAATGATCTGATATAAAAAGAATGGGTAAATGTTTAGGCAGCTTTTATATTTTTCTGAAACTGCAGCTTCTCCTGACAAAAGGTGGTCTCCTTCTGACCAGCTCTTCCAGGCAAAGCAACGAAGGGGGAAGCAGAGCCTAACCACCATACCTATCTCCTTTAGGCTAGGTGGCATAACCCCTCTCTGCAGTCAGATGTTGCACAAATAGAGGAAATATTTCTGCTTTCTTAGTAAATGGTAGTACCTGTTGCTCAGCAGACCTGAGAAGAAATCTGTTGGACACACTGGTAGCAGCAATAAAAGCTAAGCATAATCTGTGCAGTATTGGTCAGCATAGACTAGGACATGGCTGGGCAGGCTGAGGACACAGCAGAGGCAATGAAAGCCCTGAATCTCAGACCAGAGCTTAAAGCTGCTCTTTAGTAATAGAGCTCTAGGGATCTGCCAGGCCATTAAAGAAAGGGTGAGGCCCTCCCAGCTTTGACGCAACTCATTCATTCTGAATAAAAGTTAAAGGATCTGGTCACAGAGTGGTTGACTCAGCAAGACACACTGCAGTGATGGAAAGTGAGCCCCAAAAGGATGGAAAGGGTTGTCAAGCATTGGAAAAGGCTGCCCAGGGGAGTGGTTGAATCACCATCCCTGGAGGTATTCAAAAGACGGGTAGATGCAGTGCTTAGGGACATGGTTTAGTGGTGGGTTTGGCAGTGTTAGGTTAATGGTTGCATTTGATGATCTTAAAGGTCCTTCCCAGCCTAGACGATTCTATGACATTTATATGAAAATAATACTGGCTTGTGGATTATAAAGAAATGCACTGCTGACTAATTTCACGGGTGGATTCTTTAAGCTCCAGAGTACGAGATTCAGAGAACATCACATAAGCCTAAGATCACCAACAGCCAAGATGCGGAAGACTTCCTGTAGTGAAAAGAGGACTGTTTAAACAGATTGGCACCTAGATCAACCGCTCCCGGTGTTCTTGGTGGTGATCTCACTGCTACTACTGTCTCCTGAAGCTCATTTCTTCTCTTGCCTCACCACCACCTCCTTGAAGCACTGCTTTCTAACTGCCTCTGGCCTGGAGCTGCACTGCTGCCACTTGCAGAGGTCTAAGTTTGCCAACGACACCAAGCTGTGTGGCGTTGTTGACACACTGGAGGGAAGGGATGCCATCCAGAGGGACCTGGACAGGCTTGAGAGGTGGGCCTGTGCAAACCTCATGAAGTTCAACCAAGCCAAGTGCAGGGTCCTGCACCTGGGACATGGCAATCCCAAGCACAAATACAGGTTGGGCAGAGAATGGCTGGAGAGCAGCCCTGAGGAGAAGGACTTGGGGGTGTTGGTGGATGAGAAGCTTAACATGAGCCGGCAATGCATGCTGGTAGCCCAGAAAGCCAACCACATCCTGGGCTGCATCAAAAAAAGCATGGCCAACAGGTCGAGGGAGGTGATTCTGCCCCTCTACTCTGCTATCATGAGACCCCACCTGGAGAAGAGAAGGCTCTGGGGAGACCTTATAGCAGCCTTGCAGTACCTGAAGGGGGCCTACAGGAGAGATGGGGAGGGACTCTTTATCAGGGAGTGGACGAGGTTTTAAACTGAAAGAGGGGAGATTTAGATAGGTATTAGGAAGAAATTCTTTACTGTGAGGGTGGTGAGACACTGCAACAGGTTGCCCAGAGAAGTTGTAGATGCCCCATCCCTGGAAGTGTTCAAGGCCAGGCTGGATGGGGCTTTGAGCAAGCTGGTCTAGTGGGAGGTGTCCCTGACCACGGCAGGGGGGTTGGAACTTGATGATCTTTAAGGTTCCTTCTAACTCTAACCATTCTACGATTCTATGAAGTTACTTCTCCTGCTTCTGCCCCAGCACACCCAAGTAGGTTGTTCTTCTTGCTGCACCGTATCTTTAGCAGGGAGGTGACTCACTTGTGAGCTTCAGCTTCTAAGCTGTCCCCATAAAAAGAGCAGTAGAGGTGAATACAGCAGCCCATGAACAATTCCTGGGTCATGTGGAGAACTGGCGCAGCACAGCTTGCACCCTTGCAGCTGCGCTCTTTTTCACCTCCAAAACAAGGTGGTCACGTCTGAAGTGCCTGAAGTCCCTCCTGTGGGCTAATCCCTGCACCCTGATAACTGCTAGTCCATGCAAGCCCACATGGGTCAAAGCTGTACCCAGGAACACACTACCAATTCAGCAATACTGAGACCTGCACCTTGGCCCCGTCTCATTTACTAGTAGAGATGCAGCCAGTCTGCTGCAGAGACAAACAGGAGAGACATGTTCACAACTGAAAACTTCTGAGTTTTAGGGTCTGAACAATATGCTTTGGCAGCCATTTAGCAGCTGCTGGATTATCCCAGTAGTAGCGTTTGTCAGCTGGCGCTGAACAGATCAGAAGACCGGGGTTGAAAACAGCACTGTGCAGTGCTGTCAGCTACCACGCTGAGGAGACTCCATTAACTACGCTGGAGTTACACCAGAAGAAATGAGAAGACACTAAAGACTGCAGCCTTCAAAGAGAAAGATACACAAAGTGGGATATTTTATGAGCATCTTTTCTTAGATTCTTGAAGAGTTTATTTTAGCAAGGGAGGAGATCAGCTTTTTCCACTGAAAACTGTTGACAACACGCACCACTCACTGCAGCTGTAAAATTTTAGTTGTGACAATGTTTACAGCAGTTCAGATACAACTTCAAAATGACAGGTCCGCTGCAGTGGAAGGACTATCAGAAAAGGGAACAGCCCCTGTTGTTTTTAACAAATGTTAACAAATGTCTTTCCCTTGTTTCATCTGTGTGAAAAGAAACATCCCACAGTCCACTTATCTGATCCCAGTGTCACCTCAGAGTAAAGTTCATGCCAGACAAAGAGTAATCACAGAATAATAAGTATACACTTACCAACCGTATCCATTAGTAAATTAAATTACTGTGATTTTTGGCAGCAAGGGAGAGCTAGGTTAGGCATGAGAAATCATTTTGAACTGTAAGGATAGCAAAGCAAGAGATTCATTTGCCTGGGGAGATTGTGGAGCCTCTATCACATGGGATTTTTAGAACTCATTAGAAAAACATCTGTCAGGAATGTACCTGGTAATTTGTTTTGGTTTGGGAGCAGGGGCAGAGGAGAACAGGATGACTGCTCAAGATCTCTGCCAACCCTGCTTTCCAAGATCCCTATAGAAGTCAACACTGAACACTGTAATTTTGTTAACAGCTGTTTCACTGACACAAAGCCCAATTAAATGACCTTTCAGTGAGATCATAAGTTTTCAGTGCTGACCAAGTCCAGTCTAAAGAAGATCACCAGTGGAAAAATTCAAAGTTTTATGTAAACTTTGGGGATTTATTTCCTATGAACTATCCATTCAGGTAAGTAAATCCCACTGAAGGCAGGCCACCAGGCATTTTAGGAAGAATCAACTGACCTGGTTTCGTATTCACAGCAAAATAAGACATCTTACTGCAACCCTAATCTTTAAAGAGAGAGAGTGCGATACATTTTTCCTGTGGATTAATGAGTCGATTGCTGGTTTTCAGACAATGAGACATCAACCTAGCCAGGGTGGTTAAGTCTAGGATGGTGCCTACACTTCATGCCAGTGGACACCAGTTTGCAGAAGGAGGGTTCGGAGGGCAGCCAGCATCCACGTCCACAGAGAGAAGGCTTGTTTTCAGCACCCTGGACAAGATCCGGGCGCCCTCGGGGCATCCAACGGGACACAGACCCCATGGACCCTACGGAGCGAGGTGCTCCTTACTCCCGGCTGCCGGAGCTGTGATGCCATTAGGCAGGGAAAGACCCAAGGTCCTTCCATCAAATGGAGCCTGCCTTTTCAGATTTCAGAGCAGAACTCGGTCGGCTGCACCAAGACTAGACCTGCCAGTGCAAGAGCTAATAGGGAAATGTGAATCATTTGCAGATGATATAATTACCTGGGGTTTCCACCCGCCGGTAGTGGTAGGGGTTAATGCACACTTCTTTCTGTTTTGAGCCAAATGGGAACTCGCAACATTCCAGTGGTTTCAACTCATGGTGAGATTGTAAATCAGGCCAGCGCCACACTCTGCAGTATATGACGTGGGGAAGCCCCTTGCGGTGGGACACCTGCAGCCGCCCATCCAAGGAACGTGGGATCGTGACACATTTACTGGGCTGACCGGGGCAGCTCAGAGCCCTTTCCAGTTCTTCCATGGCACCTTTTTTCTTCTTTAGCTTCTTCACCAAGGAATCAACAGCTTTTTCTGCCCATTTTTCCTCTTCATCTCCTTGTTTCCAGCCCAGCAGCCTTTTCACTGCAGGGCTGGTGAAGGAGAACAAGGAACTGATAGGGGTGCTGGAGTGCATAAGAAGCAGAGATTACACACGAGCGTCAACGGAAGCACAAATCACTCTCCTGCCTTGCAAGGCTTGCACGGATTTTCCACAATATTGAGATGGACACTTCCTTCAAGGACAGGTACACGTTTTTGTAGTCTTAGGCACTGGTTACAAGTAGTCCAACGGGGTGGGTCTCAGAACTTTCCAAACATCAAGAAACTGCTGATGAAGCCTGGAATAAGAACACAATACATCATTAGGTTTCACACACTCCTTTCATTGTTCCTTCAATACAATCTTTTGAAAGAGAAACGATTCAAAATGTGTGTTTAATTTTCAATGGTTTTCTGTTTGTTTTTTGCTGTTTATTTTGGGTCCAAGCCTCTCCTCCCTTCTACTCTCCACACTCAATTTAGAGTTGAAAGCACTAAGTGTCCAGTCATTTCAATCTGTGTTTAGAGTTTAATGCAGTAGGCAAATTGTTGCAAGATTGGGGTTATATTTACTACAAAAGAAAATGTAGCTTTTTCTTTATGCTGGTAGCTGTAGGTTCAGATCAAGCATCTTCTAGGAAATTAAATCTGTAATATCAAATTTTATGGTAGTAATGAGTAGAATATTTTTCTAACTTCAACTCCCTCTCTGCCCCTCCAATCTCACTCGACTGTCAAGAGTTGTAAAATATTAACTGCAAAATTAATTTAAAATTCAAATACCCACAGATTTAATTTAGTGTGTTTGAAAGATCTATCACTATTCTCTAAGCTTATTTACATTGTCTCATATGCAAGGGAAAACCTTGTTTGCCTTGCCAGTCTGTTTCGCTCCTTCCAACAATTCAATGCTGTTGGATTAAAATCACAGACTTTTGGATATGGTTTGTGCTGGATGGATCCTGAGTTATTTCTGCTAGGAGTTGTTACATCTGACCAAGTCCAACAGAAAGAGTTTAGTTCTTGAGGGTTTTTCTTTTTTTTTTCTTTTCAAATGTATCTGGAGTCAGTCTAATTTTAGCTGAAAATGACATATTGCCACTGACTGGAACTCTGAGGAAATCATCCTTGTATGTCAAGCTATTTACTGCTTTAAATATACTTCATGGACCCCCTGTGCATACCAAGTCCAAAGGACTTCACTATACAGAGGACACTTAAAACAGGAGATGACGGCAGCTTATACATGGATGCCTCCAGAGAAGCAGCTCTATGACTGGTCTACTCCACCCTTGTGGGAGGACTTTGGTCCTTCCACTACTTATATGCAGCCACTGAGGAGACAGAGGGATACTGCTCAGTGTTGGGAGCAGCAGGGCTTCATAAACCATATTATTCTGCAGTTTCCTTAAACTGTAAGAGTTCAAAGGGCACTTGAGGACACTGAGTGCAGGCACAGGTACAACATATTGAGACAGGAGGAGACATGAGGCCAATCCCAAAGACTGGTTCCTCAGCATAGTCTCATATGCTCAGCACCACACAGCTTTGGAGCATGCTGCAGGGCAAGCACACATGGCCCAGGGCATCAGAGCCTCTGAGACAATGTGCAGTGTTTGCTGAGGACCAGTGACCGCCTAAAGCTGTTTTCCTCCTAGCCCTTCTGCTTTGTTCTCATGCCCATTCCTCTGCCCCACTGTGTTACCCTTTAAGACACCCAGCACCCTGAGAAATGCAGATACATGTACACATAAAGAGCTTTTCCCTTATTCCACAAGAGCAGCAATGATGAGGGCAGGGGCTCAAATTCCCAAAAGCCTTCCACAGAGCTAGGGAGATGGAAGCACTTGGCCCCACTCAGGAGAAAGCACAAAAGTGACTCTTCGGCATGTCACAAGCCCCAGCAGCAGCTGCTATTCCCCCAGAAGATTCATGTTTCAAGCACCAGTGGACAGGAGGCTGCAAGAAAATATGAACAGAGGGACTACAAAACTGGAAGGAAGAGCAGGCACACCTTGCTTCAGGCACCCACCACAGCACTGAGCTCTGCCTTATGCAATTTCTGCATTATTGATCTATGTGTACGTCCAATTTTCCTCAACTGTCAAGGGGAGCTCTTGACAGAGCAAGGGAGAAATCCCCCCACTTGTGCCATTCAGCAATCAATTCCACGGAACAGTCCAAACTTGTCCCACCATGCAAAGAGAAACTTCAGATTCCAGATTTTTTCCCTGCTGTACATTAGTAAAAATCCAACGACCTGCAGCATTTAACTGGATAGTTACTACTGCCTCTTAGTCAAAACCGAAGTCTGTTCCAAACACTTAGAGGGTACATGTGAGAATGAAGTAAGTTCAGAATGATTTATCACAGGAAAAAACCCTCAAGCTGCTTGTAAAACATAATGTGGATAAAATTTATGCAAGCGGTCTCCAGCCTTTGTGGGAGCAGGCTCAGCCTGCAGAGCCCAGCGCCAGCCCCATGTAGGCATCCCGTGCAGTGGAGATGCCTGTCCCTCACTGCCCTGGTGAGAATCCCGGAGGATCCCTGGAGGATCCACCACCGCACTGCTGTCACGGCTTGGCAGCACCGAGCCCATCTTCACACGAGAAAATGAAGCACTGCTGGGATCTCTGTGGATCAGCCCTGAAAGCAGCAGCAGGAAGCGAGGAGAGCCTGAGATGAAAGCCCACAGGAGCAGTAGTGGTGTAGCAGTCTCTGCTCCAGGCTGAGAGGGAAAATGGCTCATGCTTCTTATCTGAGAGGGTCTCCCAGGCGTTAGCGTGTGTAAACAACTGCCCCTGATAAGTTAATGCAACATTACAAACATCAGATATGAAAACATACATGTTCACGTAAAAGTATTGTCCCAAGATTTTCTTTTCCATTTTGACCAAGGTTTTAAATAAACACATTAATCTCGTTCAGTCAAATTAAATAACTCAACAGTGACATCAGTATGAGTCTGAGCACTATTGTTGCTAGTGGGAGAGTCGCCAAGACTGTGTGTATAAAAGCAAAAGCCGTGCTTTGCAGACCATGTGATGTAGTCTCAGATAAATACATTGCACAATTTCCTACCGTGCTCCCCCCGGTTTCTTCTAAAATCTTTTTTCCCCCGAATTCAACTGAGATACAAAATATAAATGGTATTAAATAAACTAAACAGCTTTCAAATAATATTATTATCAGAACATCCTAGTTTAATGTTATTAAATTACATAATACTGCATATTATTCAGCAGCCTAAGCCATGTGTTGCTAGGCTTAGATACTCCATTATGAAATACCTAGGCAGACACTCTGCTCCAGGGCTGTACTGATAGAGATGTCAATTCACAATTTAATTTTAACAATCTTTCAGGACAGTAGTTGCTTCAGCTGTAGGCCTTTTCTAACAGGCAACTCGCCTATCCAGCTGGAAGCTTCCAGCATTGAAATGTTTCAAAACCACGTTGGATGTATTTTCTGTGCTGATGATCCATCATGTTTCTCAATGCTCATCGCTTGTGAGTGGCGAGGGAGGAGGGAAGCATCACAGTTTTAATCATAACCCCACCACACATATCAAGCCCTGGGACAGACCATGATGCAAGTCCTGGTCTGGTCACCTCTATCTCCCTTAGTGACAATATGATGTACTATTGCCAGTGTGAGTCAGGCATCATTCAGGGTACATCCCCAACATGATTCCCTCCTCTGGGACTGCACGGAAGGTTTTGTCTATCTGTCAGGTAAGTGACTGGTCAAGACCAAACACAGACAATCTTCCATGCTGTAAATCTTTATTCCATTGCCGAGTTTATCCTAAGATCTGAAGCTTGCTTTAGGGGAGAAGACATATGGCATGTGAGCATGGACCCACCCTCCGTTTCTGTGGTCTGCAGGAGCGGGAGAAGGTGGGACTGGAAATGCTTCAGCCCAGTTCATTTTCTCCACTCACTCTAAAAACAGGGTGACTACCTTAGCTACAGCTACACTAGTGCTAAGGAACATTTCTGAGCATGGGAACTTGATTATCTATAGCATAAGTTATTACCACAATCTCTGGAATGGCTTTGGTCTGTGCTGGTAGCGCTCCCCCAAATAACTCTTATGCACGGTTCAGGAGTTAGCAGTGACCAGGGGTCACTCCTAATAAGAAGTCTGCCTAAAGCTACCCTGTTTTGGAGGGTGAGACAACCATTGCATGGAAGCAAGCGTCTCCATCCCAGTTGGCCTCAAGGCTAAGAACAGTATCAGGCACATTTCATTTATTAGTATAGAACAGCCTTTCAGTAGAATTTACTTGGCCACATAAACATGTCCAAATTGTTGACATTCGTATCTGACCTAGTCACCTTCAAGTCCCTAAATATGTACTTGATAAAAACATACGTGTACATGGCATGAACCATTCCACCCTAAAGTAAACACCTAGAAAAAGATATGCAAAACTAGGCCCTGCATACAGCTAACGCTGGGCGAGATGCATCTCCCCTCAAATCTGAGTGATTGCCAGGCTAAGACCCAGCAACATGGACATAGACTGAAGGGAACTAGGATACTTTCTCCTAATCCTAAACCCAGTTTTCACTCCCCAGTGTAGTATTAGCCTGTAGGTCCTCCTACATGTTCCTCCAGAAACTCCACTACAGTAACTTTCACTGCACTACTAAAGAACCTGGGACACCAAAAGCAGAGAAAAGAGATGAAACACCATCATCATGGGCTTGCAGATTCCTGACTTGAGCCAGGTCCTCCTGAAGTCAGTAAGAGGGGTTACAGAGCTCATGGAAATTAAGCTTGTCCTCCTCTCTATCTCATGTGGCAGCATGCTGACACCTCTACTATGGAAAGATTTTGAGAACATTTAGATTTTGCTTAATGTAAAAAGGATCCACTGCACTGGCGAAGATTCATATCACCCCTAAGCAGAACGTCTCTGCAGGCCAACGCAGTGATAAAGTTCCCCTCTAATTCAATTCCCATGGGTGTAGGAGGGGAATTGTACCACTCCTCGTTACATTTCATTCCATGCCTTATGCAGAAGTCAAAAAGGAAAACCGCATGGATGTTAGTGAAAACAGGCTAAAAACACAACTGTGTAAAAGCACAGTGCCTGCCCTCCCTCAAAAGCGCATCTGTGCACGCGTGTGTCAGTGCATGTGTATACGGATGTGTGCATGCATCTGGTTTTGGAATAAAGCTCCAAGACGCTGCCTCCCCTCGGAGCGCCTGCCTCGGCTAACTGAGCCGTGAGAGGCATGGCTATCAGTCTTGAAAATGGCTGACATCATCAGTCTCAGTGTCACTGCAACAGCTAAGTAAGGCCACAGAGGGAGATTTCTCAGAGGGTCGTCTAGACATAAGCTGTGCAGTTCTTGGAGATGCGCACGGCTGGAAAATGGAATAGTGAGACAATTATAGCTGGAAGTCTGCCGCTCGGTGACTAAATCGCAACAGAATTGGAAGGGAGAAAATTATTTCAGTCAAAGAACATAAAGAGGAATGCTGTAGCCATGCACTTGGTTAGCTATTTTTACCTATCACTGATTCAGTTACTTCTACCTCCAACAAAAGAGAGAAGTGTGTGAGTTTTCTCAGTAAAATCAAGTCTTGATTTGGTTTCAAACGTTTTGCCACCCAGGAGCTGGCAAAGAACTTCCCAGGCCACATCATCACTGCCGCTTGCTATGGGGATCTTCCACACCTTAGCAGGGGAAAGCATTTTAAAATAAGTAAATAAATAAATAAAAGTTTGTTTACAACTACTTGGGCCTCAAATGAGCGAGGAACCTCACCAACCTTGCCCTGGGCCTGCTCCCACACCCTCATCCTGAGGCACCAATCCTGGCACTGGGGTTTTTCAGGCACAGCAGACCAGAGCTGGTCAGGAGCGGTTTCACATGTGCATTCACTCCAGAAGAGTGGTGTGGAAGTGCCTGAGCTGCACAGCCACCACGGCTGCTGCTCCAGTGATCAGCTCACGGCTCAGGAACAGCAGCCACATGTCACTCTTGACACATGTAAATCGCTTGAAAAGGCTCATGTTCCACTCGTGGCACCAACGACATCCTTTGGGATTCCTTGGGGCTTCTTGTGCTTGGGACCAGCCAAAAAAGGTTACTGTTATGAACCTATCTGAAACCACTGTCTTCTGCACCCAACAAAATACAGTGAATGAATTATTCATTACAATGTTACCGAGTTCTTCCACAACCACAGAACCTGACACCCAGGGTTTTAATTAAATGGGATGTAAAGAAGGTTGTTATTTTTTTTTAATTAAGAAATGAAATTTCTTCCTGGTTTGACCCTGGACTGCTCCAATTGAAAACAGCTGCAATGATAGGAGGTGAAGTACTTGAGATTCAAATTTATCCACGTTTCACACAGCCCTGGCAACATCTCACTGTTTATTCCTATAAGCTTAAATGAATAATGCCAACTTCTAAAACTCATTTTCTTGATTTTTCTCAAGTTTGCTCTGAAAGCCCGTCTACATTGAACTTTATGTGAAGCTAGCAATATCAAAGAGCAAATCCCACAGCACTTCGTGCCTCTCTGGCCACCTGTCCACAGTGTGGAGTCTTCACTGAATTCACTGCCTCCCGGATAAAATAAGGACAAAATTCGATGCCAGTGCCTAAAAATCTATGACTTTCAAATAATTTCTCTGAGCTTGTGGAACCACTCAAATATTAATTCACCTGCTCAGCATCGCCCAGCTTCTCTTGACAGGAATAAGACATTCTCATTTGACATAGAGAAGGAAAGATATAAGCTGTACATCCTAGCACAGCTACACAAATTTCCATAGGTCAAACACTTGTGGATGTGTTTAAGAGACGTAAATTCAGTGACAAAAGAAAACTGAGTACCCAGCTCACTTTTGGTATGCCCATGATGCCTGACTGGGAAGAGATGTACCGGTTCCTGCGGTGGGACCGCTCTGACTGAGCACACCAAGGGATGCTTCAACAAAGCTTTGTTTATGTGACTTAAGCTGGGGAGAAGAGAAGGGGCATGGACATGGTAGCAGTATGCCAATGTGCAAAAGGCTGTCGCAGGCAAGATAGGGGTAATCTGTCTTTCATGTCCACTTGAAGAAAAAGGGAGAACGCATGAAAGACCTAGGAATCCTGGTGAACAATAGGATGACCATGAGCCAACAATGTGCCCTTGTGGCCAAGAAGGCCAATGGCATCCCGGGCTGCATCAGGAAGAGTGTGACCAGCAGGTCGAGGGAGGTCATTCTCCCCCTCTACTCTGCCCTGGTGAGGCCCCATCTGGAGTACTGTGTCCAGTTCTGGGCTTCCCAGTTCAAGGACAGGCAACTGCTGGGGAGGGTATGGCAGAGGGCTACAAAGATGATTAGGGGCCTGGAGCATCTCCCTTATGAGGAGAGGCTGAGGGACTTGGGTCTTTTTAGTCTGGAGAAGAGAAGGCTGAGGGGGGATCTGATCAATGCTTATAAATACTTAAAGGGAGGGTGTCAAGAGAATGGGGCCAGTCTTTTTTCAGTGGTGCCCAGGGATAGGACAAGAGGAAATGGGCGCAAACTTGAATATAAGAAGTTCCACCTAAACATGAGGAGGAACTTCTTCACTTTGAGGGTGGCAGAGCACTGGAATAGGCTGCCCAGGGAGGTGGTAGACTCTCCTTCTCTGGAGACATTCAAAACCTGCCTGGAGAAGTTCCTGTGCAACCTGCTCTAGGTGGACCTGTTGTGGCAGGGGGGTTGGACTAGATGATCTCCAGAGGTCCCTTCCAACACCGTATCATTCTGTGATTCTGTGAATGGAATAGCTACATGTTGGGATAGTCAGCATTGCTGGAGGCCTCTGAGTGCAGATTACACAATTATCTTCAAGAATAACTGTGCTGGCCTTGAGGAGGAAGAAGGGACTGGAAAACCCCTTGAGATGAGTACTTTCATTCCTATGTTCCCTATTATGACCAAGAGTCCCTCTCTTCAGGTGCAGCACTAGGCCAACATGGCTACATGGGCTTGGGCCCCTAGGTAACCTGCATCCTGCTTCTCAGGGTAAACCCAATCCAGAGGGCTGGATGTTCTCACTGATTCCTGTCTTCAAAAGTCTCCCACGATATTTGAAGGCACCCCACAAAATTCCAACAACCAAAGTCTGTGCGAAAATATGAAACTGAACCAATTTATCACTCTGATCTCTCTTTGACTGCACTTCCTTCCTCGGTATTAATTTTTAAAGGAAACCAGCAACTGCGATGTTTATATGGAGTGAACTGCACTGTGTTCCCTGGCTGGACCACACCGAAGCTTCTGAGATGCAGTCCCACAGGGAAACATCCTCTTCGCTGCCCCACGCCCTGCTCCCCATGGGCAGGAGGAAGATCCATTCACCCGGTCCGTGCCTTATCCTTTCCTGTGGTGCCTTGCTCAGGCTCAGACCGGCAGCTCTGAGGAAGAGCCCCTCTCTAAGCTGCCTTCCTCCTGCAGAGCCAGAGGCTAAGGAGCACACATGCCATGGAAGAGCTCCGAAAAACATGTTTGTGGGAGATGGCAGGAGGCAGTGGGATTTGATGGGGAGGTGCATCAACCTGCCCTGGGGGAGCCAAAATGTCTTCTCATGGCTCTGGTCATCCCCATTTTATAGACAGTCGGTCCTGCATTCCTCACATACCCACCATTCCCAAAGAAACTGTAGCAAAGCCCATCGGTGTTTCTAAAAATGGAACGGTTGGAAATACGCAAAAAATAGAGTTCCTGCTTTTAAAATAAACGCTGACTGGTCTCTAATACAAAGCATGCAGCCAAGTGCCTCCAGAACAAACACTTCACAAAGGAAGAAGGGGACTAGAAAAGAATTTCGGCTTCATTGCTGGCCTAAAGTTTATATCCACACTAATCGGATCCTGTAATCCTCGTTATCAATCACTGGCATTCTTGGAGCCATTCCCAAACACCCATTTTAGGAAAAGGATTTGCTTAGAGTTAGACATTAAGAATGTTGTTAATAAGGATACATCTAAAGAACAATTACTTCACCAAGGATGTGGCACTCAAGTCTGACGGGAACCTACCCTGAAAGTTTAGTGTCTTAAATTGTTAGAAAGGAATGCACTTTTGGAGCTCTGGTTGTACATCTACAGTGCACACCAGGGAAATGGATAAAGCAAATATCCTCGTCTTGTATGGTAGCACATCCCATCTACCTCACAGGAGACCTGAGAGCCAGCTGGGTGAGGTTCAGCACGGTGCCAAATACCTTCATTTCTTGGGGGAATACACAGGACTGACGGGAGACTGGCAGATCTGTGAGCTCTGATCCTGGCGATGGAAACCCTGCTGTCTGGTTCTCCTCATGCAAGGACTGCATCTCATGCTTCTGAGATCTGCTGCCTAGTTGTGCCAGATATCTAATGCCCTAAAGTCAGAGAAAACCTGTGACACCAGGAGCTAGCTGGGGAGGCTGTCGCCTCTAAGCACCCGATGTCAACAGGGCACCCCCAGCCATGCTCTGCCTCACATCCAAGAAGGTCCCAGAGAGAGAGAAAGAGACATCTGGGAGGTCTGCCTGAAGGGTCACTTACTCAGTTATGGTGTTAACACAGCAGACATCTTTTGCAGAAGATATAGCATCACACAGCTTGGCAAGTGAAATACAGATCAACAGATCATCAATAAAACACACAAATGGAAGAACTTCCAGAAGTGCTTCCTCTCTTGCTGACAGCAGGCCTGGAGAGGGAGCACCAGTACTGCTGGAGTACTGGAGGAGTACCTCTCCTCCCTCCCAGGTGAGAACACCTGGCCAAGTGCGTATGGGGGGATATGTTTCACACACAAAAGGCTTTGCATATACATCATGTTAGCAGTTTTCCATGGAATCACATTAGCATTTCATTGTGTTCAAACCATATCACATTCAAATCTGTTTTTCCTAAAAGGCTTTCATTGTGCATCACTGTGGGAAATTGCTAATGCAATAAGATTGACATATAGGTTCTCCTGCATGAACATCCGCAGTAATCTGTGCTAATTGAGCCCTCAGTGGCTTGTGAAACCCTACAGGGGGGGAGGAAGGGTGGAGCATCCACAGGGCCTACATCTTGCAAAAAATAAGAGTGTGGAGGACAGGTAAGCACTAATATTAGTGTGCTTTATCCATGTAAATGCAAGGATTGCCTTGGACAAGGGGCCAATGCTCCCAAGCAACAGCACCGAGGCATTTTCCATGAAAAATATCTGGATACACTTGGAGTGTCTATGGAAGTTAATTCACAACAACATGACTAAGAACAAAAGGAGCAAGAACTTGTCTATCTAGTTCCCTCCTGTGGGGGAAAGGAGGAGATGGCTGGACATTCCCAGTGGCTTCAATTGAAGATGTGGGTGCTCAGCTTCTCTGCAAACCAGAACACTTGCTTATGAGATTAAACAGGCTTCATATGCCTACATTTGAGCCCGGGAGTCTAGAATGAGGGCTGAATTCTCTTTAGCATGTAAGATGACATGCCATGCTAAAAAACAGCTTCAGAAAACACAGAATACTGAGCAAAAGGCAGAAATAGGGCCCCTCAATCTTTAAAAGAAACATACCTCTCTTCTGCAGCCCCACCCCAGGAGTCCAAGGAATGCCCCATCTCTCCAGGGCTGTTTCTCCCCTTCCTTTCCTCTCCTAGGACTCAGCTCTGCCCCAGGCAGCCCCTCCAGCCCAAGAGTCCCAAGCAGGTTACCACCAAGAATCCTTGATCCCAGAATCAGTCCCATAGGACACGCAGCAGGGCAGGCATGGGAGCCGCAGGCTGCTGCCTCACACAGGAATGAATTTTGGTTTCTCTACTCTAGATGTCCCTGTGGAGGCCTCATGCCCTGCGTGAAGTAATTCAAGATCTGTTGATGAGAGAGAGATAAATTAGCTACCTCATTTGTGCTGCAGGGTAAGAAACTGCACGTTGGCAGCTGGGCCAGAGTAATTTGACAGAGACAAGTAGGTTTGGATCGGCCAAGCCAGCAAGTAACCATAAAGGAGTTGTGAAAAGCCACGTGAACTGCTCGATGCCTCCGATCAGTTATGCACCTGCTGGGCAGCGTGTGGGATCGCATCCTGCCACAGGCCTCTGGGTAAATGGTTTTCCCTCAGGTGCCTCGATTTCTGCATCCGTCATACAGGTACCCTGATGGGGACAGCTTGGTAAAGTGCTATGAATTCTCCTGCTGAGGAACGCTGCACAGGAATGCTTAAAAAAAGAGGGCGTTCATTTGTTTGTTTTTTTTTGTTAAAAAAGGCAGCACAAGAAAACACACACACAAAAAGATTAAGTATTGTTGAAACGTACTGACCTCAGCAGCAGGGTAATTGTTGTTAGAAAGGATTCTTCGTTACAGGGAGCTTTGCGATTAGCAGACACCACTTTCTGGAAAGGGTACCACCACCGCCAGCTCCCTGCCTGCTGTTCTTCACTGCACGGCTGCGTGACCAAGTACACCAGCAGAGCGAGCAAACACAGAATAACCGTTATCAAGAAATGGCCAATCTGGCTCCTATTGTAGCCAGGTAATGAGGGTGAAAGGAAACTTGAAGCAGAACAAACTGTAATGACCCAAGGGTCTGTTAATTTTCTTTCCTCCTCATTTCTCTCTTTCAGTGGATGGCGAGTTCTAGGGAACTCTGGAAGTGGGGAACATTTTCAAAACCTAAACAAAGACTAGGCATATAGAGAGACTCCAGAACAGGAATCTGCATGGTGACGTTTCCGAAAGAAAAGCAAAAGATGCAGGATTTTGGCAGGGGTCACGCTGACAGGGAGCAGAACGTAGGTGGGAAAAAAGAGCTTGTTGGGAAACAGGAGGTTGCAGTATCAAGCTGGAAGGTTGCCACAGTGTGGACTAATGCTTTGGCAGCTGCAAACAAAAGGAAGGAGGAACGTAAGAAGATGAAGAAAAAGTGTCAAGAGATACCTGGGAGTACCAAGACCTGTGAGGAAACAGAAGAGGAAAAGATGATGCTAAGTTTGGCAGAAGGAAAGGATGGTGATGCTTCTGACAAGGAAAGTGGGAAGGAAACAAGTTCTGGAGAGAAGGATGTGGGAAAGATAAGGCATTTCTCCTCCCAGTCAGAAACACACCTCAGTTCTAATGCTGTCTCAGAAAAACAGAGATTGATCATCAGATGTTCTTCTGTTTTGGTTTGTGTTTTTATGTAGGGGTGACTGTGTAAACTGGGAAATGGACACCACTCGGTGTCCACCTCCACCGTGTCATTGTTGTGCCCTTGTCCAGAGAAGCCGAACCTTCAAAGCAAACTGCTCAACCTTATATCTGTCTAAGATGTTGCAATAGTTCTTGCAGAAACCTCCAAGTGGTCCTATAGAACAATTTGTCTAAAAATCACAGGTGTCTGCACAAAACTTGGGCAAATAATGTTTCACCTGCTTTGGTTTAAACACATACATGTATTAATCAGGATCTCAGCCTGGGCTCTGATCCTGCAGTGTATTAGATCCACTCATCTGCAAAAGCACAGCAAGGTTTTCGGCTGCTGTAATAAATACACAGGGCCTTAGACTCTTCTCTGTAAATTCACCTCTTCTCTGTAAAATTCCCACAGTATCAACCATTCAAACATTATAGACAAAATATAAGATGGGAAATAATTTGGGATATTTTTGAAAAATTAATTTTATTATGCTGTATTCAGAGTCTAATGCTTCCTTACAACAAATGTTCTCAAAGACAGTAATAGGACAGCAATTATTCTCTCAAATTGTCCTTGTTATTAGTATCTTTTGCTGTTAATATACAATAACACTAATGATTTTTTATACCTGCCTGCAGCAGGAAACCAGGCAGTCTACAAGAACAACCTTTCCTATGTATGCTTTTGCTGTGCTATTTCCAGTTAAAATATTTATGATGTTGGGGTTTTTTTTTTCTTTCTTCCCCATCTCTGTAATTATTATTTGTAAGGGGTATATTGCACAGCAGATGGAATCTCTATACAATTTCACTATATTTTTTGCAGCACACAAACTACCCAGAGCATATATATATATTTTCCCTTCTGGCTCCCCTTATTCTGTTAAGTTTCTTTGGAAGCTTTGAAATGGGGTGCCTAGTACTGCTGATGGTGGAATTACTGTTAGCCAGTATCAGCACCAGAGATAAACTCTAGCTAGTGTTTTGGTTAGAGGTCACTTGTAATTAGTAGTCATTGTCCTTTGAATTTAACAATGGAAAAATAAAACTTTATCGAGACAGATTAGCTTGGCCATCAAAATTACAGCACTTTAGCATTCAGGGGAGAGAATTACATGACACACTATCTCCCGGGCTGATAACAGCAGATAGCTAAGGATTCAAATGAGAGATGCAGAAAGTCTGTAAAAGAATAAAAGGAGAGAAACGAGGATTAACTGTCCAGATGTTATGTGATACATTATACTGACACTTCTACACTCCTGTTTTACTGAGCTAGGCCTCATCTCATATCCACTGAAGACAACGTGGGGCACTACTACCAGTTTCCGTGAGAGCAGCTTCCAAACTCGAGGTGCTACCCAGTTCCTCTACACACATCCCCACCTTCTGCAGGTATTTGGCACGTGCGTGCATGCCTCTTAGCCTTGGACAAGTGTGTTAATAAAATATTAATACTCAACTTCTTCACAAAGTTGTGCAGTTGACAGCTTTGTGCCTATTGTTTCAGTTGCTGCATGTAAATAAAAGCTTCTATCTCCAACTCGTATCAATTTATAAATCCTGATTACCATAAGGATTAATGACAAAATACACTTGACCCTTATTCCAGTCATTTCTGCAGAATTACTGTTTATCAGCTTATGTGCGAGTCAACAAAGTGAAGAAAATGTTTTCAACTCCCTCACAAAAGACAGATGAGATTGGAAACTATTGCCAAACTCATTAAATATAATACGAGATATCCTTTTCGATACAATTCACTTTAAATATATTTTTGGGCAAGTTTATTTTAGCTACTATGTCAAATTAACTCAATATTAAAAAAAAAAAAAA
>KZ505725.1:1115902-1147064 GCA_002844005.1 Limosa lapponica baueri
GGCCTACAGGGGAGATGGGGAGGGTCTCTTTATCAGGGAGTGTAGCAATAGGACGAGGGGTAATGGTTTTCAACTGAAAGAGGGGAGATTTAGATTAGACACTAGAAAGAAATTCTTTACTGTGAGGGTGGTGAAGCACTGGAACAGGTTGCCCAGAGAAGCTGTGGATGCCCCATCCCTGGAGGTGTTCAAGACCAGGCTGGATGGGGCTTTGAGCAACCTGGTCTAGTGGGAGGTGTCCCTGCCCATGGCAGGAGGGGTTGGAACTCCATGGTCTTTAAGGTCCCTTCCAACCCAAACTATTCTATGATTCTTCCTACACCTGGACGCCACACCGGGGCTGTCACCGCCTGGGGTGTCCCTCAGAAATCCCCTTTGCCCCATATTCGCACTGGTGTTTGGGGCCATGGCTGCCAGCTGCTGGGCTCCCACCTACTGCGGAGTCAACCTCTTGAATTCACTGTCCCGAAAATCTTCTGGTGATTTCATGAACCGGGCTTGTAGGACCTCCATTTAGTTTTTAACTGCAATGCAAAAAGAAAAAAAATGGTTTGTAAATAAGATATTTGCATAGAAATTTTGAATGGTCCCATCAATTCATGGGGCTGGTCAGAGAACAGCAAACTGCAGCCGTTACTGGTGAGCAGATCGATGTATTTTCTGCTCTAGATACTACCTATTAAAGCTTTGTATTACCTATGAGTGACCATTTCTAACTCGGTAGCACATTGTATTAGCTGTAATGAGGAGGGGCTGAAAGAGAAATATCAGGGAAGTCAAGTGGCTTCAAGGACACTAGAAATACAAGGTATTTGTGAAGCTGGGGCTGTGGGCAGTGCTAGGAATAGGTACTGGCTGAACCTGACCCTGGTCACATCGAGGGGTTCCGGTTAAATTGCACCAAGCCTTTTGAGGTCAATCAATAAATATGATTAAAGATATCATCCTGCTGACATTTTCGCCAAGATTTTTTACATTGTAAAACATGACAAAAAAGCTAATGTTGTTTGAGTAGACATCAGAAAGCCACAATGGAATTACAGCTCCACAGCGCAAATTTATGGAGGCATGTGCGGGTGAGGGAGATACAATGTAATGCCCCAAATACCTCTGTTTCCCACTTCGGCCCAAAACATCTTAAAATACCAGTGGCTTCCCCACTGTGGTCTCGCTTCTCCTACAGCAGACTTCTTGACAGATGAGTTGCAGAAGAGATGCTGTTATTTATAAATCACCGTAAACATTTACAAAGTGCCAATCACACATTCTAACTCAGCATGACTTGAGATTTTATATCCATAATGCTGTTTATTTTTAACTTACGCACTTAAGACACCACACTGGCAAATGCTGAGGCACGGCTCTTGATCATACACCTGAGGGCCCTCATACCCAACTTCTGCTGGCTCTCG
Organism: Limosa lapponica baueri; assembly: GCA_002844005.1. NCBI lineage: Eukaryota > Metazoa > Chordata > Aves > Charadriiformes > Scolopacidae > Limosa > Limosa lapponica. The sequence continues at coordinate 1,117,315 of KZ505725.1, forward strand.
CTGCATGTCTTTCAGGTGTTGAAACCTCCAGTTTCTCATCCTAGCTCCATCCCATCCTCGTTGGCGGAGTGGATTAAAATGCCAGTTCTGCTACTGGTGCCATCCCAACCAGTGGGGGACAGGGGCAGAGCCACTGCCTAGATTTATCGGTCAGATCCTAAACCTTTACTTCAATAGTAGCTTCAAGTTAAATGGGCACGAACTATTTGTCAAATGGCCGAATTGTGTTCATGTTTGCATGGTGCCAATTTTCACTGCACCATTTTGAGATAGTCTAGCTAAAAGAGATCACATGGGTATATATATATTGCTGGAATTTGATATACTCCAGGGAACTGCTGGAGAGGGTGTCTGGAGCATCCCTCTTACGAGGAGAGGCTGAGGGACTTGGGTCTTTTTAGTCTGGAGAAGAGAAGGCTGAGGGGGGATCATCAACACCTATAAATACTTTCAGGATGGGTGTCAAGAGGAAGGGGCTGGTCTTTTTTCAGGGGTACCCAGTGACAGGACGAGGTAACAGGCACAAACTTGGACATAAGAAGTTCCATCTAAGCATGAGGAGGAACTTCTTCACTTTGAGGGTGGCAGAGCACTGGGATAGGCTGCCCAGGGAGGTGTTGGAGTCTCCGTCTCTGGAGGCATTCAAAACCCGCCTGGATATGTTCCTGTGCAACCTGCTCTAGGTGGACCTGCTTTGGCAGGGGGGTTGGACTAGATGATCTCCAGAGGTCCCTTCCAACCCCGTATCATTCTGTGATTCTGTGATATGACAGATTATACAGCAGGGAACGCTTTTGTGTGTGTGTGTGTGTAGAGCTGTATTTCAGATCATGTGGCGTGTGTGCATGGCTGTTTTATTACAAGGGTTGAATACATGCTGGTGTTACCTGTGATCTGTTAAACCTATGCATTTTCTCAGGAGCAGGGCTTATATATCCCACCTCTCCTTTCCCCTCTCTCCACACACACTTTCAGACCCATCCCCGAATCCAAATCCTCGTCCGCCCAGATTTCAAAGCCTGTGTCCCCATGGTAAGGCTCCGCTCTCCCCTCCTCCTGCTGGTGTGACTCATCACCTGTCACTCCCCTGCACCGCCTGGGCTCTGCTAATTCCATTTCTCATTTGCCATTATCCCTCTTGAGTGCCTCATTTTCCTGCCCCTTGTGAGCGCAAACGCCCTCCCTGAGCCTGCACACGGTGTCGCTTTCCTTCTCAAATCCCATCCCGTAAAACGCAGACCAACCTTATTTACTCATAAACCAAAACCTGATCTGAGAGTATTCTCCTTTTTCGGGTTTGTATTTTGCCTTTTTATGCTGGATAGCTCTGTAAAGAAAATAATCAGTAAAAGGATATGTAGAAAACAGTAAAGACTGGATGTAGCTGTAAAAGGGAAGGAAGGGCTCTAATTTCTTTTAGCACCGAAACTGTGTAAAACACATAGAGTAACATGAATTTTCCACTTGGACTTGGACTGCAAGTTCCTAAGAGCTGTGAATATATCGACTCTGTATGTACTGCTCCAGAGCTCCAGTGAAGCACTGGCACTGCCCACCGCTGAACAAGAAATGGCTGTTACTACAGCAGTGTCATTCGCTGCACGATGGAGACACCTCAGACGGCTCCCAGCGTGCTGGCGCAGGCACTAGAAGACTTTGAGCCACGGTGTCGCAGATTTACCGTGTGAGTTACATTTTCCTCATGGGCTTTCTCTTGGCAAAGGCAACGGCAGGCACTTGCCTCCGGCAGCAGATTCTTGGGAACGGCAGCGCAGCTGTGGTCCTGCTGCCCGCTTTGCCGGTGCCAGAGCCCTGGAAAGCACGGGCTGTTCCCGTATGGCAGGGTGGAGTCAGCCGAGCAGGGCAGCGCTGCCGAGAAGGAGAAGCTGGTTATTCAAGCAGCAGCAATGAGCAATGAGCCCAAACCCTGCCAGGATGCCTAGCTCCACACCTTTTGCTCCCCTTCCCAAGGTAGGACTGGGCCAGCCCCAACCCTTCACCCTCGGGTTTGGCTGAGTCTAGAAGCTCAGAGCTTGCTCAGTTTACCCTGCCTCTTATTCACAGGCAGTTTGGGTATCTCAGTGTCCAAACTAAGGTCTGGACAGTTTGGACACATCTGTATCAGGTTTAACAATAAACACTGGAGCCATCAGGGAGTCTTCTGTCACACAACTTTTCCAGCACAAGCAGGATGAAACATTTGCTCCGTACAAGCACGTTTCATGCTACTCACATCAATTTTCTGCATGTTTGTGTCTTAAGATGCTCCTTCTCAGAACGAAAACAGGTGGAGAAAGCAGCTGCAATCTCGTGCAATGTGTTGGTGAATGCGGCATCGCAGAGACTGTGCTGGGCAGCTGGGTTCTCTGTTCCCTCACAGCAGAGGCGTTAGAATCGCTCATCTCACTGCTTTTTGCTTCGCACTCTAAAAGTGAAGCTATAAATTCAGAGAGGCAGGAGAAGGAGGTAGGCAGGCAGGTTTGGAGATGCATGCCTAAAGGGAGAGAAGGAAGAACGGGAATCAGCAGTAGTGTGGACACGTAGCAAGGAGCACCTGAGAAGACTGTAAAGCAGTGGTTCAGAAATACTGGGAGACACAGAGGTGAGCAGGCGGAGTGACTTCATGTACTGCCACCAGAATGTGGATTCTGTCCCTTTTGGGTCAGACAACCAGTAAGATCTAAAATTTGTCATTTAGATTCATGGCACTTTTCATCCAGAGTCGAAAGAGATGTCAAGAAGTGAAAGAGCACATTGTGATATGGACAAACGAATGTAAAACATTCCTTCAATTACCAACCAAAAAAGACTTGGGAAAACACTTGGACTGGCCAGGTTACTACAGTTTTTAGAATTGAAAAGGATAATTTTCTGCCCAGCACTGTAACTGAGCTAAAGATTTTTGTTATTCTGTGTATTTAAGTACCTGCTGAAGCAGCTGCACAAGAATGAAGTCATATTATTTGTGATTAAAGCCTTTGGGGGCAAATTCTGCTTTGAGCTACAGGAACATAAATTTTAAGTAATTCCACTGAAATTTGTCATCATCTTATTATACCAAAACTCCATAGACTGCCTTGGTTTTTTTTCCCTTTGTTTGATCCACATGCAAAGACCTGACTTTAATCCACCAAAGTTTTTAATGCATTGAGATCCTGCTCCCTGTCCTGTTATTTGTGCTGAGTTTGTTCTCTGCTGCAGAGAATAAGACTCCAAGATGCTCAGAGCAGCATGACTGTTGGGATGTCTTTCTATTCCAAGAGATGTGGATTGACACCAGGCTAGACCTTCTCATTGACAAAGTCTATTGCTTTCTCCTCAAAATTCAGAGACCATGTGGAAGAAGAGGACAGAGACAACTTACTTCTGCATTAGGAATGTTCCTTTTGCCTAACAATGTTGATGACTTAGTAAACCTCAGAAAGTAAACTCTAGAAGGATTCTATTTCCATTCTTTTTAGGCAGCGCTGGCTGAAATGTGTAATAAGAAATCACTTCCTTGCTGTTTGCTTGACCCAGCCAAAATATTTATGTGCCTCAGTCTCAGCTGGCGCTGGTTCAAGAACCGCTGTGATCCCCTGCCTTCACTTCACCTTCTGAACTTCACACCTAAGGTTGGGAAGAATCAGATGAACTGTCAGCCGTTTCATCTGAGTCCACTCTTTATCTTACTAGCCAGAGCAGTTTTCTTGGTGTTGAGGATTTGCTTGGATGAAAAGAAACAGTACGGAAAAGAAACAGGGGTTAAAGATTCATAAACAGTAAGAATGAACCACTGTCCCCTGACTTCACACATGCCCAGAAGTCCCAGGATTTCCCTGAACTTTGTCATCAAAGCCAATAGATATGGGTGAGCTAGAGCAAATCTTCAGGAGAAACACAGATTTTGAAATCTTTAGTGATGGAAAATCCATTACAAGCCTTACTAAGCTGTTCCGTGGTTAGGCTCATCCTTGCTGTAAAGAAGATGGCTTTCTCTGCTCTGAATTTCTCTAGCTTCAGCTTCTAGCAATTTGACCTTGTATGTTTACATACAAGAGGCTAAAAGCTCATTATTACTACATCTCTGTTTCTTCACAGCCTGTGGTTATGCTACCTTTTCCTTCACACACTTGAGAATGGCCTCTAAGTGTCAGGTGATTAAATCATGTTGAGAGTTGGTGGGGTGTCCATTGAGCCCTTTCCAAATTCTCACCATCTTTTTGAATTGTGGACATCAAGAACCCAGAGTTCTCCAGCTCTACCAGACATCAGGGGACATACATGGAGCTCAGCCAGCTTTGTTAGCCTTGTTTATTAAGTCTGTATTTCAACCTATAGAGATCATGTTAGCATTTTAATAATTTTGGCTCCTGCTAAGATGATGCCCAAGATCTCTTTACATTCCAGGTTAGACTCCCCACCTTGTCAGACCTTTGCCTGCAAACGTTCTTCACTCCTGCATGTCACCTTGCTTTCGAGTGTGCAGAAACATGCCCTGTTTTCTTGCCCTGGGCTTACAAGCAAGTACTGGAATAACTTCCCTAAGGATGGGGGGGAATCTCTCCCCCTGAAAAGCAGATTAGGCAAAAATCTGTCAGAACAGCTGGTCCTTCCTTGGAAATGGGGAGGGGTAAGAGTGACCTTGAGGTCCTCACCTGTCCAATTGAGAATCTAATTACATTATCCCCTTGATTTTTTTCTCTCCCCTTTTCGACAGTGCCATAATTGATGTCAATGCCAAAGTTCTCAGTAACAACTTCATAGTTTATTCTGCATCGTTAAAAACATAGTTAAATACTGTAAGGTCAAGAAATGATCTCTTTGAGCCCTCATTAAAACCCCATCAAGTTGATAAATTTTTCCCCATTTATGGTGACATTTTCAGACCTAGGAATTAGTCAGTTTTTAATCAATTTAGAATAATACAAATTCAATACAGCTTACATTAATTTCCTAATTAAAATGTCAGGTAGCGTGAAGCTGAATACCTCTGAAAAGTCTGTAATATCAAACCCATTTCCTTTACCAGCTAAACTTTTAATTCAGTTTTAATTTCACTGGCTATTTTTGTTGACTGGTGGTACTTACATTGTCCTCCCTTAATTCTTTAGTGACTATGAACTGTGTAAACTGTTCCGGTGTTTTACCTGGAATCGGGTTTAGCTCTGAAAGACCTATAATTACACCACCACATATCTCTAAAAATGCTGGCATAATATTAGCTGTCTTCCACTTCAGTGTTCCAAGCCTCCCAAAATCTGTTGGAACTGTGTGCATTGGTCAGAAAACTTCTCAGCGTTCACATTTCATAGAATCATAGAATCACAGAACCGTAGAATTGTCTAGGTTGGAAGGGACCTTTCAGATCATCTACTCCAACCATCAACCTAACTCTTGCAAAACCAAAAAAACACATCACTAAACCATGTCACTAAGCACTATGTCAACCCATCTTTTGAATACCTCCAGGGATGGTGCCTCAACCACTTCCCTGGGCAGCCCATCCCAATGCTTAATAACCCTTCCAGTGTAAAAAGTTTTCCTAATATCCAATCTGAACCTCCCCCGGTGCAACTTGAGGCCATTTCCTCTTGTCCTATCACCTGTGACTTGGGAGAAGAGACCGAACCCCACCTCTCTACAACCTCCTTCCAGGTAGTTGTAGAGAGCAATAAGGTCTCCCCTCAGCCTCCTTTTCTCTAGGCTGAATAACTCCAGCTCCCTCAGCCTTTCCTCATAAGACTTACTCCCCAGACCCTTCTCCAGCTTTGATGCCCTTCTCTGGACCCGCTCCAGCACCTCAATGTCTTTTTTGTGGTTGGGGGCCCAAAACGGGACACAGTACTCGAGGTGGGGCCTCACCAGTCCCAAGTACAGGGGGTTAATCACCTCCGGAGTCATACTCAGCATGCTGTTCCTGATACAGGCCAAGATGCTGTTGGCCACCTGGGCACACTGCTGGCTCATGTTCAGCCAATAGTCGACCAACACCCCCAGGTCCTTTTCTGCCAGGCAGCTCTCCAGCCACTCTTCCAATTTAAAATTCTTGAGAGCAAAATGTCAGGACCTGATGCTTTCAAAATGTCTTAAGCTAGGATTTGCTTTTTAACATATTCTTCAGTTACCGTTAAAATAGAAATTATGTTATTACCTTGCAGTATAAGTAATGTATCATTTAACTTTTTTTTTCCCCCAGATACTTTTTGAAGTCTTTGCTGTATTATTCACAATTCTACTATTTCCACCTAGTACTTATACAAATAATTGTCTGAATTACTTTAATTTCTGGGATGCTTAACTCCTTTCTTACTGTTACTTCTGCTAGCTGTGTATTTCTCCTCCTTTTGTTGTCACTATTACTTTTTTCCTAAAATCTCTATTTCTTTTTTGTCTCCCATGTTTTATAGAATATATTTGCATTCATACCCCTTCTGAGTCTGTCTGTTCTCTGTTAACCAGAGTAGCCTCCATTCTCAGTTGGATTGTGGTTTTTAAAGCATCTCCTAGAATGTCTTAAGCAGTTCCTAATTATTATTCCCTTTGCTATTTTTTTTCTTTCTTTTCAGCTGATTTAGCTTTTAACTATTTTCAGCTTTGTGAGACTGCATTGCTTTGTTGGGTTTTTTTTGGTTTTTTTTTTTTTTTTTAAATTACCAAGAACATGTATAGCTGTTTGAACTATCTTTTGGTCACACATCACAAATGCAATCAAGTCATGATACCTTGCACTTAAGCAATCTCTTTAATTTAGTGATAGATTTCTCTACCAGTCAAGACTGAGTCTAACACATATTCTTTTCATGTTAGATGCTGAATTTTTGGGGCTAGGGAAGCCATCCTTAGTGAGCAGAACCTTTCACAAGAAATTATTGTCCTGACAGGATATCTTTTCTGACCCTTTCTAAAAGTGCATTTAAAAGTGAGTTTGTAGAGAGCTTTTTCACTCGGTCACGTTATCAACGAAGAAGAGGTATGAAGAAAATCAGCATGTTTTGGAAATATTAAGAGTGGGGTCATCTTAATGTGCTAATTTCAGTTCTTGTGGGCCTTTTTCCATTTGAAACTAAGTTTAAACAGTTCCCTCTACAGAAGTTTGGTACAAAACAGGAACAAAATCACAGAACGACAGAATCACAGGGGTTGGAAGGGACCTTCAGAGATCATCTAGTCTTTATAGTTTTTTGTCTTTATAATGTTAAGGGATGGGCATATGGAATCGTTACCTTAGTTGCCTGTGAACTTCTTAATAGTTCTCACCATGTTTTATCTTTATAAACCAGACATAGAGCAGTGATCCCTAAAAAGGCTTTGCGTGTTGTGTTTATTTAGAAGGTATAGTTATTTGGATGCTCACATGCTTATGTGGTTTCTTTGTATTCTTGCTGTATAAAGGGGAAAATAACGGTCACAACAGGCAAGTTAACTCTTTTTTCTTTTCTTTTTCCTATTTTTTTTTCCTTTTTTTTTCATGGACTTACTACTTCATTAACAAACATCTCAAAACAGAGACTGTAAAGATGTGTTTCACTTTCTGAGACAGCCCATCTTGGAATGTCATTTGAAACTCTCTTCACTAACCGGTGTCCTCGGACTTGCCTCTCCAGATGAAAACATGAAAAGATGTTCACAATTAATGTTGATGGCAAACATTTTCTTAATAATGTTTTATTTTAAAACCCTCGCATGGTTTAAACAAAGACAGTTTATACGCTTTCTTGGGGGGGGGGGGAGAAAGGACATCTTTATAATCTAGACTATTTGAAACTCAAAATATAATGAGAGGAAAAAAACCCCAGTGATATTTGACAGACAAGAACACTGTACTGATAAGCACAGTTTATTTGTTCAGTGTTAGCATTAAAGCAGGATGCAGTGAGTAGAAAGGAAAATGCCATTTGTATTAGAAAACCCACTGTATTTTAATTAAAAACTTGATTTATATGGATCAGATTTATCTGTATTCTCACTATCTGGCAGAAGTAAAAAGAATCTCATAAACTTATAGTTGCTTCAAGCAATAGGGGTCAAGCAATGCACCATTTTACCATGTGTTTACTTTAAAACAAGTTGGGGACCGACTGAATGTTTTGCCTAGGGGTTCCAAGAAGAAAACCATTGCACTCCAATCCATTCCTTGCAAATATGTTAGTAGCAGTTGTCTTGGAGATCATGCAGTTATCCATAGGATCAGTAGCAATGGTTTCTTTGGCGGTCTCTGCCTTTCAGACGGAGATGCATTTGGTAATTTATGCCCTGACTTAAAATTGACTGCAGTTCATGGGAATTACCACCATTTTCAATAAGTTATAGATCAAGCAGTTATTGAGTAAGGACTGCAAGACTAAACATGTGATAAATTCACTCCCCTGGGAATCACCTGGCACCAAATACCAGGCCTCACATTTAATCAAGTTATCAGGGAAGCTGTTACATGAAAATCTGTTTTACTGAGTATCAGTTCTGTGACTATTTGTTAGACATGCAAAATGTACAAATCGTAAAGAATATTTTTATACCTACATTTTTTAACCCACTCAATGCCTAAGACAAAATACTTTGAGATAGCGCATCTTAAAGCTCTCAGAAGTCTTATAGCTTCTACTCTTACAGCTTCTAGTCTTAGCATAAAGAAAACAAATAGGGGAGAAGAAGCTGTTTTCCTATGGAGGAAAATAGATCAAGATTTAAAGATGTGCCACTAAAATATGTGTCTAGGTATATCACTTCAGACAAAAAAAGTATTTATTGCTTAAGTCATGAAGCAGCTCCATATTTTCTAGAATCTTACATATTTGCATTACAGCGATGTACAGGGATGCATATACTATTGCCTTTTTATGATGGCTCTTCATCTTTTTCCACCTTCAGGTGTGTATTTCAGAAAAATTTCCTCATTCCTTCCACAGCAACATCTGCCTAACTGAGTGTAAAATGAAGCTTTTTTGTTGTTGTTTTGTGGCTTCCCAAGTTTTACTTCCCTCCATCACAAGACTTAAAGGCACCATATTCTACAAACTAACACATTTAGATTCAGTGAAACCCTATGTTACTGCACACTAATGTAATAATGAGAAATGTAATTAAAGTCACTACTATAATAACATCTTATCGGAATGCACAATGAAGATAAACTTGCTTATTCCAGAGACAGAGGGCTTATTGCATAGGAAGCAGTTTGTTCTGATGGATTCTTTGATCTACAACCGGTATCTTTGTTAACTGGAGGGGTGGGGAAGGGCTGGGTATATATTGCCACATTTTCCTTCAGCTGCCAAGGGAAGAATAATTAAAAATAAGGGGGGCTTCAGGATCAAAGAAATGGAAAAAGTTACGCTGCCTAGTGAACAGGCTGAGGGAAAAAGTTTTTAAAAAGATCTTCATTAGTAAATATTTAGAAGGCACAGATGCTGAATAAACACCTCATTTAGCTACAGACTTCAGCAGAACAATTACTGTATGAAAAAAAATCAAAAGACTCAAAAGAAAAATAGAACTAGGTTGGTGGCAAGTATGTAAACTGTGTATGGAAATACCACAACTATGCACAAGGTATCAGGTTTTCTTCATAAAGGGCAAGAAATTGCTCTGACTCATCTCTCCATATTTTGTACACAAATGAGACTGGATGGCAACTGAAAGCCTCAGAGACATTTCAGAAGTCAGTCCCTGGGAACTGGGTGAGATAGTTTCAGCATATTGGCCCTTGGCACTGTGTATCTCTGACTGGGACATTCAACTAGCTCCAGTCTTTTCCAAAGGAGGCACTAGCAAGCGCAAGGAAATAAAGAAGAAAAGGAGTGATTTCTTTTTTCTGCTCGAGTCTTGCCAAAGCTAGAGCACAGCATTAACAGTTTATTCCAAATACTTAAACACTCAGTGCATGGGTCCATGTTTGCAGAGTCCAAGTGGAAATGACTCAGCATGCGAAAAAGAGAAAGAGCAGGCTGCCCTGTTGTAATTCACATAATTAAAATATTCTGCCTAAATGCATTACATCTCCCTGCACACATCAAAGGCTTGTGTTTCCTCAAACTCTCCATTTACGTTTAGGGAAGCCAGAGTTCTTCAGCTCTTACGAGAGAGAAAATATGATGTGGCCTGGGCATCTCTGCCTTGGTGTGGATAACAAATCACAACACCGTGTAAACTACCAGGGTCCCAGGCAAAGACACCTTATATTTAATATATACTGTGACAGTGCCACTACTCAGTTCCCCTTTGCTGTACTAAGGGCTGTATGTCTAATTCAGTTGGTACGTTACCCTGTATTGATGTGTGCCTGCAATAGGCCATCTAAGTCCTTTAACGATCTAGACCACCGGCAGCACAGCTGTGTAGGAAAACCAGGTTGCACGTGGTAAGGAATAGGCACAGGAGTTTATGTCCTACCTGGGAGATTTTAAAGGCTTCCTGAGGGTGGGTGATTTTGGGTTTGCTTGTTTTTTGAGCAACCTGGTCTAGGGGGAGATGTCCCTGCCCACAGCAGGGGAGTTGGAACTCGATAATCTTTAACGTCCCTTCCAACCCAAACCATTTTATGATTGTATGAGTCTATGAAGGTTGTGTAGGGAAGTCCTGGGAAATGGAGGGCTTCCCAGAAGGGTGGCACTTCTGGTGTGAATGGGGCAAGGGCCTGCTGTGCTGCTTGTGGTATTTGGATAGGGCTACCCTCTTCTCCTGCAGGGTGAGATAAAATCGATGAAGAGTCTCTTCACCAGCACGTGTGAGGTGTTTGCTTTCTTGCCTAGCAGCCTCCAGGTGGTGGAGAATGCAGGTTGAGAGGTTGCAGTTTAGGGAAATAGGGGCTCAGAGATCCTGATGTAGGAAGAGCAGGAGCAGCAGCTGTGGGTTTTGATCCAGTAATGAGAGTTACAGTCATTGCAGAAGACCACTGGAAGCAATGAGGAGCCATCAGTAATTTTTGTCTGGGCTGTTTGCACTATGACTAACAGGTAGTGAGGTGGGTGCAGCCTCATGGGGCTTTGCTGAGAAGAGAGATGGATAGGGAAGATGAGGGGCAGACGCTTAGTGCTTGTTGTATCCTCTTGTATCAGGTCCAAGAGATCAAGTGACGTGAGCAAGAAGAATGGTCAAAAGCCATAGCAGAAAAGTTAGATGCTGCTTTCCCCTGTATAGCCCAGTTAGCTGGGCCTAGACTGGAGTGGTACCAGGTCAAGGATGCTAAGAACATGAAAACAGTGAGGTTAGGGGCCAGGGTGTGGTGGTGATATTACCCATCTCTAGATGTCAGGTCAGATCTTGCCTTGGCTTAGGGGTTATGTTCTGGCTGACTATGGGATGAACAGTGTCAGGAGTCTTCTGGTGAGGGCAGCCACTCCATGAGCTGGAGCCTGTCACCTGGCCCATATTCCCCTTGGCTGATGCAACTTTTCCCTTCAGGTTTCTTTAATGTTATTTGGTACTTCCAGTGGGCTGGTGCCATTTCCTGGGGTATTGTACTGTGTATCTTGTGAACACAAGACTTATGACTGACTACTGTAAACGACTACTGCACTGTGGTTCTTCAGGGGATGAAGAAATGAGACCATGGACTGAGTAAATTTTGGAAAAATTTCCTTGCTTAACTTATTTTCTGTTCCCATGATACTCCCAATCTAGTTTTCTCTAGCAGAAGTAGCTGATCATTCTGTTGCTTTTAGTCTTATGCTACAAAACAATGGTTTCCCAATTAATTAGGCCTTAATGAAGAGCTGGGGAATGGATCTCATTCCACAACATGACTGTATAAATCCCCTTCTGGTAAAGTTTTGATGGCAGTTACAACAGTTGTCCCTGCTTGCCTTAGCCCCTCAGTTGAAAGCTGTTGAGCATAAGAGCATGCTTGGTCACAGCAGATGATTCTCACAGTGTAAGGTAGGAGGGCTCTTTGTAATGGGCAAGACCAGGTACTCCCACAGTGGGGTCAGTGCAGTGTGTGTGCAGCTCCATGATGGTCTTCACCTGATGAAGACAGGGCTGATACCAGTAGGGACTGTCCCACCTTCCCTGGCTGTGCCTTCCTGTGTGTACCCCACCTGGAGTACTGTGTCCAGCTCTGGAGTCCTCAGCACAGGAAGGACATGGACCTGTTGGAGCAGGTCCAGAGGAGGGCCATGAAGATGATCAGAGGGCTGGAGCACCTCCCCTATGAAGACAGGCTGAGAGAGTTGGGGTTGTTCAGCCTGGAGAAGAGAAGGCTCCGGGGAGACCTTATAGCAGCCTTCCAGTACCTAAAGGGGGCCTAGAGGCCTACAGGGGAGATGGGGAGGGTCTCTTTATCAGGGAGTGTAGCAATAGGACGAGGGGTAATGGTTTTCAACTGAAAGAGGGGAGATTTAGATTAGACACTAGAAAGAAATTCTTTACTGTGAGGGTGGTGAAGCACTGGAACAGGTTGCCCAGAGAAGTTGTGGATGCCCCATCCCTGGAGGACCAGGCTGGAAGGGTCTTTGAGCAACCTGGTCTAGTGGGAGGTGTCCCTGCCCATGGCAGGGGTGTTGGAATTTGATGATCTTTAAGGTCCCTTCCAACCCAACCATTCTATGATTCTTGTCCCTTCCCTTGCACAGGCATTTATAATTGGGCCTCCATGTGGGGAGTTTGATGGGTAACAGCTCCAGCTGAAAATGAAGCACACTTCAGATGTGTTAGCTGGACAACATGCTGATGTAGGTACAGTTGTGCAGTAGTGACAGGAAGGAAAAGATGCGGATGACATACAAGAATAAGGCCACATGTTACAGCAGAACGGGAACCTGATGTAGGCTTAGTGACTTGGCTCTCTCTCAGTGGTCTGGGGGCTCCATGTGCCTCTGCATGGTAATTTCTGGTTCTGCTTTCATTTGTGTGGGAGCATAGCCGTCTGGAGTCAGCTGCTAGAAAATGTGTGATACATTTGAAATGTGTGCTTCAAGAGGCGCTTGGAGCTTCACAGGACTTGCAGCTCTTTGTAGGAGAGTGAGCAGCAGTCCATCTTCTGAGGAAGGTAGGAAGTAGGGACTATGTTACCACAGTAGTATAATGGTTACAGCAAAGTGGAGCAGAGGGGCTCTGGGTCCTCCTTAGCTTAAAGGAATTTGATCCATGGTACCTCCTTCTGAAATAGCCACCGAGTTATGGAAAGGTCTAGCGTGGGGTCACTGAACTCTTGTTGGAATCGGGCTGCTGTTCAGCAGAGCACAGGACTCTTGAGGACACAGACTAAGTGGAGAGGTACACAGCCTCCTTTTTTACAGTGGAATGTGTCTGAGAATGGGAAGTCTTGGTTCTTGTCCATGTGCTGGGAACAGCTTCACAACACTTCCCTGACAAGCCATCTAATAGAATGCCTCCACAGCACTGGAAACAAGACTGAGGACTCCTTTCCCAAGGGGATATTTAAACTTTTCATTGGAAAAGATTTAAACTTTTCATTGGACATATTTTGTCAGCAATGATTTTATTACTCAGTGGCTATTAATCATGTGCTTCACTGTGGCATTCATATTTCAAGTCACTAGCCTTTTATTTTCTGGCAAAAATGTAGTAGATCTGTAAGAGTGACTGTTCCCTGCTGTTGAGAAAGCCATGGCATCATAAAACTTGAGCAGCTTTGCACTAATGTAATCAATTTCCTAAATGACATCTATATTTGAAATACTGTGTGCACGTATAATGCGTCACAACAGAACCCAAAATACTGGTAGCGCTACCGCGTTGTGGCTCTGTTCTGGCATTTGCTGAGTTTCTTGTGTGAAACTTCTTCTATGCTGTGAACCCTTCTCCTACGTGAAGGTCTGTTCCCTCTGACTTAGCAGCGCTTATCAAACCTAAACGGTGTGTTGCCACATAACATTTTGATGTCAGGTTTGCATCTTCTTTTTTTTTTTTTTAATTACCTTATCTGTTCGATAAGAAAGATAATGTTTGACACTGACTTTATATCCAGTGAATGTCTCCTATAAGCTTTTTTGCTGCAGTAAGCAAAGCCCTGGGAGATGCGAGCCAAGGTATTTTGAAGTTCTTCAGTGTCTTACTGTCTACAAAGGCAACAGCCATCTCAGGTGCACTGCTCACTTTGATCTGTCCTCTTCTTCAAGAATGAAGAACTAATCTATACAGGACACAGCACTATCTAGAAGGACTGTATGGGATTCAGCCGTGAGGGACTATAAATGCAGATTAAATAAGGGGCAAAATGTTGAGAAGTCTGCAGAAGAAACATGGAAAGAATGAATCTTTTTCAGAGCTAGGAATGTGAGGTTCCTAAGAAGCTTTTAGGGTCCTTGTAAATTATTATCCAGGCACAGCTGAGAACAGCAGCCTACACACTTGCTAACTTTCCCTAATTCTTAAATATCTGACTGAGTGCAGTAGTGGCTTTACATACAACCACTCTGCAAAAAAAACCACTCTCCCCAAAAATCTTGCTTGACGGAAAAAAAGAAAAGCTCTTGCACATCATTGCTTGAGCTTGTGCAACTATATGATGCACTAGGTTTGAACTTTGTAGCAAAGATGGTGTTCTCCCCAAAGTACTCGCTGTGCATAATAAAACTTCTTCAAAGCGGAGAATGTAATTGCTCGGTGTTGACTGCACACCTACAGAGCTATATGCATAAATGCTGGCATTAATAGAGACCATCTTAGGAGGAAAGGAGCTAAAACCCCAGGATTTTTAGTGCAGCCTGCAGGCAGGGTAATTGGGGTCCCAGATAATCAACAAAATCATTTCATACCCCCCCATGAATGTTTGCTGTTCTAACATATTAAAATCTTCTCCTCTACCACTGGAAAATTCAGTAGGGGTTTTTTGAGGGTAAAGAAATTATCAAGCCCATCTTCGAGATTAGGGCTAGACTGATGTACTGTATAATCTTGAGTAAATCAGAAGTAGCCAGGAATAGAAAGAATGCTTCATTATTTTACAACCCAGAGAAATCAGTACATGTGAAATTAGATTGCCTTAAACATGCAGGTCTGTTCAAGCCACTGCTGAAATTCCTTCGTGATGGGGGAGGGTGAATGCAGCAAGATCAACCTTCCCTCGCTACTTTCTCCGAAACTGTTTCAGTATCGGAGGCAGAGCATCCATGGTTTCAGGGAATGGAGCGGGCCTTGCATCGGATTTTCCTTCTTTCAGTTTTCTCAGTGCAAGATGCAACCATGTTCTCCCTCCTTTGAATGAATGTTAGGGTGCAATTAATTTCTATGGTACCTGACCAGTGACCCTGTATTTGGGATTTTACCATGATCCTCTTCTGTTGTCTGGAGAAGGCGACGTCCAGGACATGAAGTTACCTCTTCCTTGGTTAGAATGAGGCTTAGGAAGATGCTGGCAAGTACGTGGAAGACAAAAATCCCCCACACAGACAAAATGGTGAATAACATCTCCACTCTGCAGTATTTCTGCAGGGTCTGACAAATCGCAACATTCCCTGTTCCTTGTTTACCACTTAAAGATGAATAGCTCTAGTAAGTTGTCTAGCTCTATTTATTTATTTTGGCAAACAATTTTTCCAAATAATTAATTCATTTGATAAGTGAACTGAAAAGGTCCAGATTTTTTTTTGCCATGGGATCACTTGCAGCATATGCAGATAGGGGTGTGGGTGCAAGAATTTCAGAAGTATCACGGAAGCAATGCACAGAAACATGAATAGTGCACACAGAAGTTGCTTAAATCTAATATATTCTTGTGCAGTCAACCATTCTTTTTTTTTTCTAGCTTTCTAGCAAATATTGGAATGAAATTGCTTGCTGTCTCCTTTATGAGAATAATTGCTCCTTTTTGTAGTCCCATTGCAGTACTTCTGTAGAAAACTGGTTATTTTTCTTCTGTTCCTGTTCTCATGAAACATTTTATTGAGAAAATAAATTGTCAAGAATAGTAAAATTAGACATAACATCAGAAAACTTTTTTGTGAGACCAGAATTTTATTGTTTGATTAAGAAACAGTAAAGGTTGTTCCAAACTCGTCTGTGCTTAAGCTCTCACTATCACGAAACCTTCTATGAGGCAGAATCTAGCCAGACTTATAAAACTACCAAAAAGCTGACACAGTTGACAGTTGAGCTGACACCGTTTCCAAAACTTATGACTTGGCTTATAGACTGGAAGATGGCCACGGATATGGTTTTGGTTTTTTTTGTTTTTTTGGCAACAAGACACGAAAGTTATCAGCAGTTCTGCTGTTGAGACCTTAAATGGCATCAGACCTAGTCAGCCAAAAAAGAGTTCGAAATTCCTTGTGGTTTTGACCCGGTTCCTGGTTTGACAGCACATGATTGAGAGTTTGCAGCGGGGTGGTTTATGACAGCCCGTGCAACTGAGGTTGTAATGTGGCTACAGGGTGAAGCCTGTCCTTGACATCATTAGCTAAACCTTTCTCTACTCTACAAAGATAGGAAGATAAAGATTTGTCCCACATGTGGACGGCTGCTTTCCAAAGACCATGCAAAGTGAATTTGCCAAAACTGTTTGCAGAATTCAATGATTCTTCATCATCCTGTGGTTCAAACAGCTCTTCTGATCTCCAGTCCAAAAGCTGACACTCAATATTTCCCTTTGTTTTGTAACGGGATCTTTATACAGCTTCAGAATAAACCCAGATGAAACATTAGTACATGGCAAAAACCAGATGGGAATTCCAGAGTTAATGTCACCTCATTCTTAAAGAATATTGTATAGAACATGCCAGCAACAAAGGCTTGGATTCAGTCTAGATATTGAAGTTCACTCTGCTAAAACAACAAATTGCTGAAAGTTCAAAGGAGGAAAGTGATTTTGACAGCAGAACACGAAGAGCCAAGGACGGCAGAGCCATCCAGAGCAAAGGCATGGACTCGAGAAGGAGTTAAGGTCATGTAGGTAAGAAGGACCACCTGTGGCTAAGCCGTTTCGGGAGGATGTTTGTCTGGTCTGCAGCTGTTCCTTGAATACTAAGGATATGTAGAAAGAGACTGTGAGAATGAGTAAGTTATTTATATAATTTTCTGCTTGCACGGGGGTGCTGGGGAGACTGGTAGAGGAAATGCAAGCAAAGGGTAAGCACCCAAGCCTGTCAGAGAGCTTACGACTGAATACTGCTCACTGATGGTAGACTGTGTCCTTAGAAAAGGTATGAGAATTAAGAGGCCATAATGCAATACCTGGGAGCCGCAGGAAGTCCAAAGAGGAGTACTCCCTGCTGGCGTGGCTTTCCTCAAGAGAAGATGGAAGCCCTATCCCTGGGCTTGGTGAACTGCTGTAATAAAGCTTACCTTGCAGTTGGCCAAGACGCCCTGCTGACCCACACCCCGTGCTGCTGCAGCTCGCTGGCTGCTCTTCACCTCAAGTCAATCAGATTATTTCTAGTAACTGCAGTCATGCATTTGCAGTGCATTGGAGAGCTACTGCTGACCTGGCTGCTGGTCGGAAAGGGGCTAGATGGTTTAATTTTTTTCTTTTAAAATGGGTGTCCTACAATTGTCAGGTATGGAGTGCTGTTACCAGTGGATTCCACATCCAGCAAGAGTTTGTAGAATCATAGAATCATAGAATGGTCCAGGCCGGAAGGGACCTCCAAAGGTCATCTAGTCCGACCTCCCCACAGTCAGCAGGGACACCCCCAACTAGACCAGGTTGCCCAGGGCCTCGTTGAGCCTCACCTTGAATACCTCCAGGGAAGGGACCTCAACTACCTCCCTGGGCAACCTGTTCCAGTGTTCCACCACCCTCATAGTAAAGAACTTTTTCCTAATATCCAATCTAAATCTGCTCTTCTCCAACTTAAAGCCATTGCCCCTCGTCCTGTCACTGCAGGCCTTTGTAAAAGGAATCTCCCCATCCTTCCTGTAGGCCCCCCATCTCCTTCTACAGACAGGCAGACATTGTGGATACTGCTTGAGCAAAAAAAGATCTACCCTTTGAACTAACAGGCACATGTTAAGGCTGTGTGTGTCTTATGTGTGTATTATAAGAATCTGGCAGATAGACAGACAACTTACAGGCTGATTCACTATTACTTGCAAAAGGGTACTGCTCCTTGGAAGACTGCACCCAGCAAGCAGGACTGGAAAAGTTTGTTGGTTTTCAGTTTTTTTTTTTTACACCAGGGAAATATCTAATTATGCAGTTAGGGCAGTTGAACAGATCGATGAACAGTATTAAGAAAAATGGATTAAAAAATATCCAGGAAAATGGAGCTAGTTAGCTTGCTCTTTTCTGATGGATCTATTAAATGAAATCATATTCGAGCACACCCCTCAGCTATGATCTCACAACTATTACTTAAGCTAGGTCATATAAAAATACCATCTCTTTTTCCAGTAAGAAACAAAGGTTTGTCTGTAGCTTCTCCCCTGAGCCTCGATGACCCCTTGGGCTAGTGTGCTCGAGACTCCCTCATGTGCCATTGGCTAATGCAATAGGCACGACATAGTAGCATCCAATTCTTAACCTCTGGATCCCTATCCCGAAGAGGTAGATAACTTACGGTTCAGCTGCCAGGGTGCAGCCTTCAACAATGCTGGAACACTTCTTTAATTCATGCCCCTTGAGCTATAACAGACATGCCACTGCATCCCTAAGAAACATACTCAGATCATAAATAAGGTTAGATGTTATTTTAAGTAATAAACACTGAGATACAGAAACTTCATTGCAGCCTTCTGTCTTTGCCTGTCTCTCCATTTCGACTATTTTTAGTTTGCAGTCAGCATTATCACTGTGAACTCAAGGAACACTTGGACAATAGGTACATAAATAATTATGGATAGGTCTCCAGAGTCTTAAATGTTCACAGAGGATTCAAGTTAAGTACTGGCTGGGACTATTCAATGGCTTGGAGATGTTGCAGTGCTTATACATATTAATACAATTTCATTTCCCATGGTGAAAACCTAACTTGGGCTCCTCTGCAACAGTGGTGGTGGAAGGGTCTGCGCAGAAACTTTTGAGTTGTAAATGGATATATTACTGAACACAACTCTGCAGAATGAACTGGGACTCTCATCCATCTTTGGCCGCTTATACTTCATAGTAGTGATCTCCGAGTATTTTGTATAGATTAAAACTGATTAAAGCTGTGTTATTACTCATTTAAGAGTTACCCTGCTTTGTGACAGTGCTGCAGTGTCACTGAAACCAGTTAGGGATATTGAGTTAACTGCTAGAGTTGTCACAGAAAACGTAATTTCCATTTCCTACCTTAGAACTAACTGTCCTAGCCTCCAGGTGGCAAGTCATTCTTCAAGCTTGTGGTGAGTTCACAGCTGTCAAAAGGGGAAGTCCGCCTTTTTGCTGCTGCACCCTGTGCCTGCTGGACCACTCACTGAGTCATCTGAAATCACTGAAATGGCAGAAAACTATCTCAGAAGGAAAGAAAGGGAAAAAAAAAAACCCAAACAAGTGGAAGATAGCATCATGCCCATTCCAGTGAGATGAAGTGGCTTGAGGGAGACTCCCAGCAGCCCCAGAACAGATGTAGAGAGAGCAGGAATGTTCCTCCTTATGGCTTTGTGCAATTAAACCAGCACAGCTGCTTCTGAAATGGTACCTGGGAGAATCTTCCACTGACTCTGGGATCGCTGTGCAACAGGCGAGATATGCTGGGACCGAAGGCACACAGAGGAGAGTAGCGCTCTCAAGAAATCAATCACCTGATACCTTAGGTAAGTATAGTAAATACATAGTACACAGACAGTAAATATCCCCAAAAGAAGGGCTGGAACTCAGTTCTTCCTCATCCACAGGTTAAGTGCGATGACAAATGAGGGGGAGTTATGTTTCACTGCTGGGCTTTATGCACATCTGTGCACAGTGGTACACCTTAAGTAGAAAGGGGTTAGAGAACACCCCATGGGACATATGGGTTTGATCTCCCTCCAGTGTGGCACTCTGCTCTCAGTCTCCCATTTCTTAGATACAGATTTGAGTTGGTAGACTACAACGCAGACTCCTGCTCTGCTAAGGGAAAAGCTTAGACCAATTTTCTGAAAGGCTTCTACTCCTTCTTGCCCTAAGAAAAGGGTTCTGGGCTGTGCAATGAGCAGAGAGAGAACTCCCTGCACCCTGAACAGGCTGACGTTAGACCACTCTGACTGAAGCCAGCAGGTTGGCCCGGGACGTGTAGTATTTCACACAGGTAAAAGGTGCCTTGTTCAGGATTCTGGATTCCAATACCCTGAAACGTTGGCACCTGGGGAACCTGATGCTTAACTTCTGAAGTCACTTGTTGGGTCTGGTCCAAAACCTCTGTCACCTGATGTGATCTTCGTGGGAAAATCAAGATACATGATTCCAAACTTCCCATTGGTTCAGAGAGCTACAGATAGTAGCAGTAATGGTTGGTAATGGTAATAATAGCTAATGTTAAACTTGGAAATAAACTAAACTGGGTAACTAGTACGTACCTACAAATGTATGGATTTAACAAGAACAGCTACCTCTTAAGGCAAAAACTTGGGGAAGATCACGATGTGAATGATTGTCAGGATATATATTTCATACAAAGACAGGGCATCTCTGATCTGACAGCTACAGATTTCTATTAGACATGTTCTTCACTTCTAAAGGATCTGATTTCTGGCAATTCTAAATGAGTTATGGTTCCCATCACTCTGCCACTGACATTTCTATAAAATTCTTTGGTTAGTGTAAAATGTTTTGGTGTCAGACTGCTGCTTCTGTAATTAATACTGTAATTTGGGGTCTCTGCCCTGTGGTCACCTCTTATTTAAATAATTCATAGCCATTGCCTAGCTGCTTTTCAAAATATCTGATTATACTTCACATTTGCTTAATAGTTTTCAGTGTGTTCTTGTCATTGTGCTTCCTTTTCTCTGCATTCAGTAAATATTTGGATTAAATTAATATTGACCCACATATTGATACAGGGCTCAAGACACAAGTGGACTTAAGACCTCTGGCCCAAAATTGAGATTTGTCAGTGTTCAAAATCTTTGCTGTGCTATGGCCTGACCTGAAGACATGTAAAAGTCACAGACTTAAAAATCTTTTGAAGTTTCTCAGGTGTACTATATTTCTCTAGGGACGGGCTCTCATGCATTTTAGTTTTGACAGTGAAAAGCCACTTTTTGATAGTCTTTTATTTGCTCCTTGTTGGGATCTACATAGCAGGCGTGCCTCTGCTTCAAGAGTATGATGGCCTCAAGTTGTACCAGAGGAGGTTCAGATTGGATATTAGGAAAAGATTTTACACTGAAGGGGTTATTAAACATTGGAATGGGGTGTCCAGGGAAGTGGTTGAGGCACGATCCCTGGAGGTATTCAAAAGACGGGTTGATATAGAGCTTAGTGACATGGTTTAGTGATGATTTTTTTTATCAGTTAGGTTTGGTGGTTGGACTAGATGATCTTAAAGGTCCCTTCCAACCTAGACTATTCTATGATTCTATGATGTTTACAGGTACGTGTCCAACACACATTTAGAGGAATGCTGATAACTGACTGCAAACACAAACCTTAAACTAAGCATGAGTCTAACCTTCTGTTAGAGTATGTGCCTGGTGATGTCCTGGTCTCCTGTGACAGCCTGTGTCCCCTGTAGTTCATAATCTGCAAATACAAGGAGTTGAGTATGCTCCCCAGAAGACTTCTGATCACTGTATGACCGACAAAAGGCAAAGCCGACCATCCTTCTCAGCTAAAATAAGTCTCCTTTGCTGCCTCTGCTTCAGAGAAAGCTTGAAGCAGTTGGTTCAACAACCGCAGGTAACTGTTCCAGACCTGAAATCATTCCATACAAAGAAAAACAGTTCTCAGAAAAGTAACCGATAATGCTTCAACCCCAGAACACACTATGGCAGACTTGGAACTCATTTTTTTTTAACTCTGATCTGCTGAAAGATAGGGATATCTGCATCACTGAACTATCCAAATATCCCTTTGAAGTGATGTGCAGAAGGGTTTGGGAATTCTTTCACAATTTCTTAAGATGCGGACTTGAATGTGGGCTTAAACCATAGAGGAACTGAATCTGTACCTCTAACACTCTCTTTGAATGTGTTGACCATTTGGGCAAGAGGAAAAAGAACCATATGCCTGTCTTATTTTAACTTTGTCTGATAAAGGAGAATATACTGCCTCTCTTTAATCTTCATTTATACCCTACCCAAACTCCCATTTTCTAAATAGAAGGCCAATCTATCAAGCTGTCTTTGCCATACAACTCACTGATTCCTGAATCAGTCCCATGCACTAAAAATAAATTGTTTAGGAAAAGCAGATCTGACATAAGCAAGTATCTCCTCCCATAGCAGTTATACAAAATGTGGGAATGAGTCAGGAAAGCTACTTTTGTTTCCTATGTTCTTCATACCTGGCTTTCTAACTCTGAAAAGCGAGCTTTCATTGAAACTTGGTTTGTATCATCTCCCA
The DNA here is from genome assembly GCA_002844005.1 of Limosa lapponica baueri. NCBI lineage: Eukaryota > Metazoa > Chordata > Aves > Charadriiformes > Scolopacidae > Limosa > Limosa lapponica. The sequence goes on from KZ505725.1 coordinate 1,139,657, forward strand.
CATCTTTGTGGAAGAGTCCATTGCCCCTTCATGTGGTTCAGAATTGGAGCCTGTAGACCTGCTGCAGATTTCAGTGACCAGGGCTGGAAGAATAACTGATACCGGTAGCCACTTACTCTCTTTATGGACCAGCACAGAAAGGAGATATGATTTGCCAAAGGATTTTGTAGAGATTAAGTGACAACTGAGAAACACTGAAAAAGGGATCCTGGGTTCCAGCCCAGACTCCTGATTTGTTTTAGACAATTTCTGTCCTAATCCTATTCTTGTGGAAGACTTGGCTTAGTAACCCACTTCAGCTTCCCCTTCCCTCATGAGAAACATTTCCTTTTTTTCCATCCTTAACTGATCTGTCTCTTCCATTCCCTTCTTCCAGTCTCTTTGCCAAGTCCATCACTGTTGCAGCTCCGTTCCTCATATAATCTCAGTACTTCCCATCTTCTGTTTCACTCTCTGGCTTTTAATCTCAGCCCCAGATCAGTCTTCTTTTCTGTTTCTCCCCAGTCTCCTTCTGTCCCAGTCAGCTTTTATCCTCACTGCAACGGAATGTGTTGTGCAATGCCTGTGCAAGTAAACTGCATTGTGCCAGGTGTTCCACAGCTGCCTATCCCTGCTCTCAAAAGATTTTTGGGCAGTCAGTGCAGGTCCAGGACTATCTCCACCAGACAGCTTAGATGTAGCAAGCCTGCTTTGAAAGGCACCTGAGAAGGGAGATGTAGGCACACGGATGTGACCAGTGCCATGTTGATCAACCTCAGAGCCAGAGAGCAGACTCTGGACTACGAAGAAGTGTAGTGACCTTTATCCATGGCTCAAATCCACTGAAAACATAAGAGAATTCCCTGACAACATTTTCTAGCATCCAATCCCACAAAGCTCAAAGATGGGAAATCCAGCCCGACTTCTACATCTCTGAGGTGGAAGATATCAAGTATTTTGTTGGACTGACAAATGCACAGTTGCTAAAAGAGGCTGCTCAATAAGGAGAGAGTTACTGGAGAGTTTATCTGCAAAGATTTGAAAAAACTTTGTAGAAAACGCACAGATGAATTAAAAAAAATCATAAATTTAGCACTCCCAAGCTTTGGCATCCAATTCAAAAGCAGATTTTTTTTTTAAATAAGATGTCACCAGATGTTTACTTATCATGCAGAAAATAGTGCATAGAATCATAGAACTGCCTAGGTTGGAAGGGACCTTTCAGATCATCTACTCCAACCATCAACCTAACACTGACAAAACCCATCTCTAAACCATATCGCTAGCACCATGTGTACCCATCTTTCAAATACCTCAAGGGATGGTGACTCAGCCACTTCCATGGGCAGCCCATTCCAATGCTTAATAACCATTTCAGTGTAAAATTTTTTCCTAATATCCAATCTGAACCTCCCCTGGCACAACTTGAGGCCATTTCCTCTTGTCCTATCGCCTGTGACTTGGGAGAAGAGACCGACCCCCATGTCCTAAGCCTCATCATTTGAAAAAGGCAAACTATTTTGGTTAAAATTTCAAATAAGCTCAACTCTAAGGTAGGACATGAGGAATCTGCTTTCGAGAATTGGTTGGCAACTTTAGTTAATTATAGGCAGAGCTATCATCGTCCAGGTTTGATCAGAGAAATTCACTTTACCAAAACGAGTCACGTGATTGATTCTGCAGAAGTGACAGAGATGTATGTGGACTAGGCAAGAGAATAAAAGCCTGTGAAATCAAACTGAAGATACTTTTTGAGAATTTATTCCAACACTTCAATTTATTGAAAGCTGAGGTAACCCTAACAGGAGCAAAACTCAATTCAACATTGCAGAAGGAATAAGAAAAATCACCAGTGAAATCATATGTGAAAGTACAACCATACACCGTTCATTCTTTAAATCTGTTCAAATTTGTACGTTTCTGAAAGAAAGATTGGCTTAGTTTTTTGGCAACCCACAACTGTTTTGAAAGTGCTATTGAAACCCGTGTACTGTAACAGAGTATGACATTCCTAAGAAAGACTCAAGACCCCTCCCTCCCTCTCTGATCTCATCTGAAGCACGACAACGTCAAATTGGCATTGCTAATGCGCAGGCCCCGAGTGTACACTGGGTCTCATTTTTGTATGATCTGAATTAGCTTTCCATACCCTTTTCACTACAGATTTGGAGATGCCAAGGACTCCCAGCAATGAGCATGCAGTATTAATTAGTACAGATGAACAAAACATAGTTATGAAAGACAACATTTTTAAATGAAATGTGCTTTCTCTTGGACCTTCTACAGTCTGGAGACAATCTGCAGTTTGATCTCAAACTATTTCAGCTTCAGACAAAAACATCTGGAATGTCAAGAGACTACTGAAAGTTCTTAAAACACCCTTATGATCATTAGTGTCATAACTCAGTAAAACCCATTAATGTTGCCCATAACATTGAATCTAAACATGCATCACCATGGACCATGATTGATAATTCCAAGTTGAAATATGGCCATATATTTCCAGATACTACAGAAACAAATGGTTGTGATCATTCACAACACAATATTGCACAATGCAGAATAGAGCGCCTCTTTTTAATATGTAAAAGGAAATTCTGAATGTATGATGAGACAAAAGCAGATATATTTATTTGAGTGAATTTATAAGACATCAGAGCTACTATTTAATAAAGTAAAAACCTGATTATCGGATAAGAAAATATTTCGGAAATGCTTTCTTTTTTGAAACATTGTACAAAATCCCCGCTGACAATCTTATAAAACACATACATGCTGCAAAAATGAAACATACAACAGGAGCAATGAAGAATTACCTCAGCTTTCATCACCACTTTACTTGATTGAAACTGTTCTCATGTTCCATTAAGTATAATAATATATTTGGAAAATGTAAATAACCTAATCACATTTTCTTGTTTCAAGCTGCCAGGCACCAGTCATATATCGCAGTCGTATAAAAAGAAGATCCCTGCCCATCTGCAGCCAGCTCCAAAAGGGAACTAACTTAGAACCTGTGATTAATGAAGAAGAAAATCAGAAGGACATTGTTAGAAAAAATGAGCACTGGCAAAACACATATTTAAGTAGCCATGAACCTCTGCTTCTCAGCACATTCAGACCTACAACATAGACCTTAACATTAATAAAAATTTCTATCGTGAACGTTATTGCTTTATAGTAATTATATTATTAAGTAGGATACTGTAGTTTGCAAGCAGCACAGTAATTCCATGTATGTCACAAGCTGCATAGTCTTCTCTGCGACAAGGCTTTGTTCAAGTAAATAGGAACCTGAACATCAATAATTAAGCAAATGACTTCTTAGCGACCTTGGAGAAGAAGACCACCATGTTGTCTTACAGCAATAATATGAACGTGCCAATCTTCAGGCAAGGTAAGGAACCCACACTATGAAACCAAGCCCTCTTCCATCTCTGCTAACATTTGTGTTAGGTGCAATGTACATGTGGAACTGCACTGAAAGAAAACATTTCTTTTCTAGTAAAGTCGGCTTAGGATGTTCTCTACTTTCACCCTTCATCACCGCTACAATTCTGTTCTACAGTTCTATTATACTTTCTGTTGTTCAGGGGCTGTGTTGAGGAGAAGAAATTCAGATTAAAAAAAAGAAAAAAAACCATGAAAGGGAAAAAAAGAAGGAACTGCATTTGATGGGAGGGAGCAAGTGAGCAGAAGCAAGCAGGACCTCTTAAGCTGGCTTTGCTATAAAGAAATATGTATGGAGCTACACTTCCCAGTAACACAGACTTCCCTACAGGTCTTAAAGAACATCGCATCTTAGGAGACGGTGCCCCGGAGGAGGCCATAATAGGTGGGCTGAGAATTTTGGAAGGCAAGACACAGTGAAATGGAGCTGAACCAATAAATGATGGTCAGGCTTCCTGCACAGTGTTTTACAATTGCAGTATTTTTAATAACACATTACAGCAAGAGGATGTGCCAAAGTAGTGCTTTGTCCTAGCAGTGTAACAACCTACTTTTGTCTCCAGTGAGAGCACAGAGTTCCTCTCTTTTTCTACCCCTTCCTGTACCATGCCATGGCAGAAGGCTGGCAAGGACATGAAATTCCAAATTTGTATGGAAAGAAGGCTGTGTGTTATCAAAACTGGGTAAAAGATGGGAAGATCCTTGGATATTTTATTGTGGATTGACATGTAAGGAATCTTACAAGAATAGAAACAATTTTCCTACCTTCAATTTCAGTCCAGTTGACAGCAACTTCTGCTATAGGTATTCTCAAGTGCTGAGCTATATAAAGAAGTTCCACATCAAACGCCCTGAAGAAGAACGGGAAACAGCAAATACAGTCACACTTATTTCCAGAAGAAAGATGGTGGCACTGTTAATTAAATCCCTAGCCTGATTTAAGGAGGTTAGTGTTCACTTATGAAGTTGATACCAATGCTCTACAGGTCAGATGCACATGAAAGGGAAATTAATTTCCCTGACTGAATGGCTCAGAACATAACCAATATGCAGACAACAATACTTCACTGTGTCCTGTTTTTGAAGGTATAGGTCACGCTGTGTTCAGATCACTGCTCACTTTTCATTCTGCCATAATCGTGATTTAAACATTTTTAAAGATGAAGCAGTCAAACATGCAGTGTCAATCTACATCTCCAGTTGTTTCATCAAAGGGGACAACTTCCAGCTTCACGCTGATCTGATGGTTTCTCCTTGTACTTTCCAAATTGAGACTGAAGGCAGCAGCACAGAAGTGAGAAATGATTTATGTTACTGTGCATAACAGAACCTTAACAACAGTTGTACTTTATCCGGTGACCACTTAATGTACAACACAAAAACCCTCTTGAGAGACCTGTCTTTTTTGCTGGCACAACTGTTTGCAGGTTGTGCAGCAAAAGGAGTTGGGGAAGCAATCCTACTCCAAGTCAGCTGCCCACCCCCGCCGCCCAGTTTGTCCAAAATACACTTTAATCCTCTCAGTTCTCTGCACAGAGAATTGTTTGTGTGTTTCAATTCTTGCACCTATGAGCTCAAGTGGGCCTTCTGGATCTGAGACACCGAGGCTTTTGATATTAGAAAAGTGTTTTGGCAACTACGGCTTGTGACGCTCATGTACATACCAGCATATGAAGCTACCAGTAGCTACTATTGACAAAGGTGAATGCAAATCACAGTTACAAAGATTCTGGTGATTTTGGTTAAATTTCTTAGATCTATTAATTGCTAGGTTTTTTTTTTTCTCTCTTTGTAGTCTTCAAATGCCAGTAGGGGTGCTCTTGTTCCTTAAATGAGTGCTACTAATTGGAATTTAAGCTAAACAGCCCCCTGCCCCTGCCCCAGTGAAAAGCTTTTTAAAAATACTAGTCAGTACTGGAAAAGACTGTCAATGGCCAGCCACATTAAATATTCAATACATATTTAAACACAGAGTTTTCTTTTTTCCCAGGGAACTAAACCTTGAAGGTTAAGGAATTATAAGAGGTTTAGCCAAGCTGTTGATAAGGTTTCCAATTTGAAGTCAATGGAACAGATGTTCCAAACTAGCTTACGTAGGTCTTGAAAATGTGGCTGCAAGGCAGTTAAGTAAAATTCAACACTAGTCTACATTTTCTCTCAATAACTTCCTAAATTCAGAATCTCCTTAAATTCTCATTGCTAAGTTCAAGACAATATTTTTTTTAAATGAAAAAGATATTTTGCCATTGGAGAAAATATATGCAATAAAAAAATAACATTATTCATTCATGCTTCAAGGGCTGCTTGAGTTCAAGTCATCAGTAGTCCCATTTATCACTACCGAAAGGGCAAAAAGGGACAGCCAGGTGAGCAAGAGCAGGCAAAAAGACATACTTCAGCAGGTTGCCAGCCAAGTTCAGACGTTATTTCCCTCTCCTTCAAGCCACCCTCTCCTTTTAAGCCATACAGTGCATTTCTGCAAAACTATTAGTGACTGCAACAGTAGAAGTCCACTTTGAAATGTCCAGTCAGGTATGACACACACATGTAGGTTCCCATTGAAGGGCAGACCACAGCACACTGGCTCGCTCGTGAAATCATTACCTAACGTGCATCAACCTGAACTCCCACTGGCCGTGTGTGTTACAGGAGAGCTACTGGTATCACTCTGGACAGCATCAAAACAGGCAAAGGCAGCATAAACAGAGGTTATCCACAGAGACTACAGTTATCCTGTACAGAGAATTTAGAACTACTCTGTAAATCCAATTTTGGTCAGGACACAGGCTTTTTAATTGTCACAAAAAAAGTTACAAAATAAATGTGGGTTTTTTTTTACCTCAGTGAGCTGAATCTGCTCCCAGCAGCCTTGCCATTTCACTGTTTTCTTTAAATGAGGGTTGAATATTATTTTATTACTTATGCCATGGTCTCTTCTACTGAAGTTGTATTATTTAATTTTTTGCTGACATTTTATATTTGTAAGCCAAAACCCCCATGTATTCACCTTTGAATGTTTATGAGTCATATGTACTAAGACTAAATCTAATTTTGTAATACTACTTAACTGACTAAAAATCTTAAGAGACACAGAATAATTGTCTGATGAATTATACTATATGAGCTGCTCTAAAAATATTACTACATAAAGTATTAGCCTAGTGAACTAGTAGTTATTTGCAACAATTCCTATGGACAAACAATTACTGGAATGTCAGCGTATACATCACAGTACAGCAACATTAAGTAGTTTGGTGAACTACAGCGCTCAAAGTAAAAGATTAAAAGCACAGGAATTAATCAGGTTGAACACTAATACCATTACAGATGGTTGCCATTTGTGTGACAGTGAACATATCCTGGAATTAAAAAAAACCCTATTCAAAGCTGAAAGGAGAACGATTTTCACAGTATACTGCTGGGATAGCTTTTTCCCTCCTCTGTTCCCCACCATCTTCCAGCGCACCTCATACATGTACTAGAATAGTTAATTGGGGAATATAGATGGCAATGGATTCAATACACTGAGAGTATTACACCCGTACTACAGATCAGCAGATCCAGACAGCAGAGAAGAACCACACAGAAGTTTCCATAGTCAGGATTTAAGCGTGGGTATGTCAGCTGGAGCCTACCCTAGAGGAGACCAAAGCAACACCAGTGGATGAGCTGGTGACTGCAATACATGTGTTTTGACATGAAGCTATTTGTGACAAGGTAATGTCTGTCAGAAGCGCTCTTCAAAAAAGCAGGGAATTATTCACATCGTGTACATCACTGGATCCTGCTGCAGAGAGTGAAAGCAGGTGCCTCTGGGGAGGGAGGACACAGCTCAGAACACCCAGCTTTGGCTCCAGCCTGTATGAATTCAGGCTCCAATCTAAGTAGTCAAAGTTCACTACAAGAAGGACACTGAAGTGCTGGAGCATGTCCAGAGGAGAGCCACCAAGCTGGTGAGGGGTCTAGAGAACAAGTCATA
>KZ505725.1:1148844-1175075 GCA_002844005.1 Limosa lapponica baueri
TAGTGGTGTAATCAGATTCAGAACCTAAAACGCAAAGCATATGCTCTCTGTTCAAAAGGTTGCTCTCATTTCAAACTGATGTCAAAACTTTGCTTTTTTTTGCGTTTGTCAAAACGGACACTTAGAAGTCTTTCAGCCTGTCCAACCTAGCAGCAGGATAGCTATGTTGTTTACACTGACATATCTATTACTAGAGCGTAAGATGTTCAGCCTCCATCAAAAAGATTGTGCTCCTAACACTTGCTCTGTGAGTGATGTATGTTACCAGCCTGCTGAGAGACAGAGAAATAAAACCATAAAACCTGAATCATGTCTTGAATACGTACTGCTCTTCCTTTTGGAGCAGTATTGACAATATCCAGTGCTTCAGGACAGCCTCCTACCGCCCAGCGCAAATTCAGCGCTGGTGCTCTCTTCTATGCAAAGACACTACTGGATTCCTTCATCTGAAGGGAAGAATTCTCAGGGCCTTTTTTTCCTACAGAAGCAGCGGGCGCTGCCTACACAGCCCAGAAAGCCAGCTGCCTTTGATACAAAATTGCATCACTAGTTTTTCTTCTAACCCACTACTTTCAGGATTTAGTGAATAGTTTATCCTTTTGACGCAGGTGAGGCACCAGCAACCCGACATGTTCTTTCTTACACATTACTACGCTATGAGTTGAATTTACCCTGCTGAGCTTCAGTCATCTACAGCAGAGATAGCCCCTTCTGTACAAATTGTCTAGAATCCCTTTATAGTTGAGGGCAGGAAACAGTCAGCTTCATCTGGCATATTTCAGTGGCCTATATTAGGACAAAATAAATTATACCCTAAAATTGTCCCTTTTTCTGTTGTCTAAGAAGGGAGGCTAGATGACACGTAGATGCACTCTAGATGCAATGCAGCAAACCCTATCCATTATGTGTGCATATTTATATTCTAACTGAGCAATAAGCTTAACAGTTCTGGGCAGGAATTATTAGATAGCCAATTTTACAGCCATTTTACATTAACATAATGAGTAAATATGTATTACTGTTTAATCTAAATATTCATTGTGTTCTCACCTAAGAATTCCCTTCACACTGCAGTACCTCAAAAACTCTGAGCCTGACAAAACTTGAGCAGACAAGACAGATGAGGCTTCTGCAAAAACCATGTTCATCCTCTTCAAGAGCTCACAACACGCTCCAGTTCAGCAGCAGGGGAGCCCTCGACAGACGCAATGACCAGGGTGCTGCCTCTCAGACAGCTTTTATCCTATTAAATGCTGCTGGTTTGCTGAATATTCTCCAGCACTCTCCTACATAATTACCAGAACATCTGAGCACTGACCATACTGAACTGAACTGAATTGTTCTTTCAATACCTAACAGAGATGCGCTTCGCTAATGGGATTTTAAGATTCAAAAAGAATCAAATAATTTCTTCAGATGCCAAATATGATATGCTTCATGATATGTACAGAACTTCCATGGCAAAACATCTAACCAGTTTTTATATTCCTTTTTACACACATGCTATACAATGGAAAGGTATGAGGAGCTAGTTCTGTTTAAAAGAAGAAATTTTCATTGGGCATCATGGGGCAATTTCAGATTCTTACATTATTACATACATGTATGGTTCTATGGAATGAATGTTTTCTATCCCTATATAATTTCCAACTGCCACTATCTCAACTGTCTACACAACACAGACATTTCACTTACGACTACCATTTCCTTTAATGTACCCGCTCTCCCCATGTACTTATGTCTCCACATCTCCCAGTTTATTTCCAGATCTTATAAATATTAACTGGGAAAGGGACAGTACTTAGTTTTGTGCACTGCCATGTTATCTTCCATGCTAAAGGGCTAACTGTGAAGCTGGTAAGTAACTTCTGAGTCCTTATTGTAGCTTTTTTCTTCATCAGTGGCAATAATCTGAGTTTCTCTCCTCTACAAGGCTTTCAGTTCCCACAAAATTTGCCAAAGCTTTAGATCCTGACACCTCTACTGTTCTGTCAGATTTGGTTTAAATTAGCCAGTAAGTATGAAAATGAAGGCAGGGAAGCACAGAGACTGCTGAAGGACAGATGAGGATAAAAACAGACAATATATTGCCTGTTTTGGCAGAAAATTAAACCAAATTAAAAAAATCCTATTGTTGTTTTAGGCAAATTTGTGACTTGGAAGTATCTGAAGAGCTGTTTATTGGAAAAAATTGAGTTATTCTTTTCTGGACAAACAAAACAAACGTTCTTCATCACTAACCAGTACATTTCAGATAAATAAGAAAACACTCAGGGGATTAGTTTATGGATTACTGTAAATAAAAGAGCAAGAATAGAAGGCTAATTTTATAGCAGAACATATAAACACAATGAATTAACACACCAAGACATGAAGATCTGGTGTGTTCCACACCAGCAATACAATTACTATTAAAAAGTTAGCAATATTCCTTTTTCATTGCCTCTATTCCTGGATAATGGGGTACAGCACAATTTTACTCTTTCATTCCTTTGTTGCTAGAGAATCTGAGTGGCAGAAGAAAGCTTATTAAGACATTTTAATAAAAAACTGAATAGTTTGCATAATGTATCTGAGCAGTAAGTGCAACTATATTCAAAATCTTCAGTTTAAAAAGCATACGATTGAAGATTGCATTTTTATAGATTAAATTGGTTGTCCTCATTCATTTCTTTCAGTATTCCTTCTTGAAGCACTTAATTTGTAAAGTGAAGTTAAATAGGGTAATTTTGAGATGTGTACTTCTGGGCCTTGCACATGTGTTTAACCATGTATTTAGAAAATTCCTGTATATGAAATTTACAGAATTTTATAGATCAAGTTTAGTTTCAGAGGCAGCAGCACAAATCATACTTCTGGCTCAGTTATGGTTTTCTTTGGGGAAATAAGCAAATCACTCAGCTAGGAAAGGAATTTTCCAAGTGCTGACTGCTCACAATTCCAGATTCAAATCAACAGAAGCTCTATGTTCCTCAACTCTACCTTGGCAGCCCCATTCTGAAGGAGCAATATAGCTCAACTATCACTGCCAAAGCTCAACCTAAAACTAGATGTACTGGAATTGCCTAGGACTGCAGGATTACACGCATTTTTGTATGAGAACATTGTTCAGTAATTCTGTTCCCTGTCAGCAAGCAGTAACCCATGAGAGATTTTCTTGGATTAAGACAACAGTTCGAAAAGATTTGATTATACTTAATGAAGCCATCTTTTTTAGCAACAGTTGTGGTGTAGGCAATTTACAGAAATTAAGGTATTTATGTGGAAACAGTGTTTCAGTCCCGTAACCATAGTCATGACTGCATCACTCTTATAAGGGAACTGTTCTAGCTGCATTACAACAAAAGAGAGCTCTAAAGTAATTCAAAGACTATCCATCATTTTCTACTGTCTTAAATGAATGAGATCTATCAGTAGCCCTCTCATGAAATATTTTAGCAAGAAAATAAGCAAAGAGTAGGCATTTCCTTTCACTTTGGGCCTTCAGCAATTACAAACATCAGATACGGATTTTAGGTAAAATGTTTTGGTTAATCAGCACTGAATTGTGAGGTTGTAATGCATACAAATAGACTGCTAAAAGTTTTGAATAGGATTAATAACTCTTTACTTTCCTTAGCATAATAAAAGCTTCTCTCCATTCCTTTCCCTGCTTGCATGGCTTGTATCTGTAAAAGGAGAGAGGACTCACAGAGACAGGGAGTGGATTACAACACAGTCAAAACCTGCTTGCTTGGAATTTCTGTTAGAGGTGAAAACGGAAGAGTTATTGTGATTTTCTTTTTGTTTGCTCTCCTCTCATAATCAATTACCAGTTGCTCTGACAAGGCAAAACCAAAATGTCCTCCTTAGTATTTTAGTATTACATAATTTCCTATACCACATGCTAAAGTAAAATGGACTTGCAAGGAGTCATTTACTGCCTCCCAAAATCTCAGCAATATAGTCTTAAAATCCTTCTTGCAGTTTATGTTGGATGTTATTTTATAATCAAAACTTAGTAAGCCCATTCTCCCTGTCATCACAAGAAGAATAAAATTAAATATCCAAATATTTTCTGAAGTATATCTTAATAATAAAATAGAATTCTTAGCATTTACCAGGATATTTTAGCATAACAAGAAATCTAAATTGCCATGCAAGTAGTACTGCAATTGGTTAAACTGAGCAGATAGGATTTATACACAGACATCACATGCTTCATAGTAGCTGCAATACTGAAATTACTTTTTCAAAACCATGTTCAATTGAGGAACAAAAAAAAAAAAACCAAAAACAAAAAAAGAATTTACCAGCGTTCAATATGAAGAGTTGAGAAAGTCCGCAAGGCAGCTTCTCTGGTTAAAAGTTTAAATCCGCACTGCGTGTCCCTGATCTCTTTGACACAGAGAAACCATACAAGGAAGTGGAACCCATGCATAAGAAGAGTTCGAAAGTAAGAACGCTGTGGACAAAAGGCAAGAAGTTAAGATGGTTTCATTTAAGTGATGAGTGAAGTGTTTGAACAAGGGCTGGCTTACAGGACAATAATCCTGTTTCATGATAGCTTTCAAAGTCTGTAAACTGTTTTTGTTTTGTACTGGAATGAAACCAGAACTTTTCAATTGTTACAATGAAACAAAATTACAGCTGAAAAGGAAAGACTTTCCAGTCAAGCGCATGGTTAGCGCGCTGGCCTAGGATATGAGAAGTCCAAGTTCTCTTTTCTGCTTTCCCAAATTCAGACCATTATGCTGAATGATCTCCAGAGCTTGCCAAACCATGTTAAGGCACTTAAGGAAATGCAATTAGATAATACACTTTTTTGCAGTATATGATGGACCAAGTGAAAACAGGACTAAAGTAACACAGTCACCCCTTTTGTTCTTTTGCTTTCACAAATATATTTTATGTTCCCGGTAAATGTTCTCCCAGTCTACTCTGGCTACGCTTTCATTCTTGACATAATAATCATACAGATAAGTTTGTCCATGGAATCCAGAGGCTGGACTCTGGGTTTGCAGAGGTCCCTCCTAGTCTTTTATTCAAGACAGCTCCTAAGCAACTAGAACTCTGATGCACAAATCGCTTCTGAACGCACTGCTGGTCTTAAGCTCAATTTAAGTGATTCTATCTAAGACTGCAAGCCAAATACCATGCAAAATGTTTAGGAGCCAACAATTTAACTGGTAAGCATCTCTGGGTGATAAGAGACACCTTTAAAGCTAATAATTTCAAACCTCACTTGAAAAATGAGAAGCTGCTCAGCTGATTATGTAATAGCCTTCGGCTTAAGCAAATTCAAATTCATAGCTTGTGCCTCTCCAGAAAGTGTTCTAGCCTTAAGTTAATGGCTGATCTGGTGTGGATTCCTTCGCTCTTTTGGTGAAGGTGAACCCCTGTGTGACCAAGAACACAAGTCGCAAAATGGAAGCTCTAAGAGGCTGCAGGACTGTCAGCCAGTGAAACTGTGCACTGACTTCACAAAGAGGAGCTCCTGGCTTATGTTCATCACTTCCAAGACTATTTATTTATGTCATACTATGGATTCATTAAAGTTCACTAACAGTTAGTTAATGTACTAATTTAAGTACACTAACAATTCTGGAGGCAGAACAAAATTCTTGATGTCTTGAGACTGACTTTAAAGGTGAAATTCTGGTCTTGATAAAACCCATACAGCTGCTTATCATGGCTTCGTTCTACTGTTTTAGCTGCCACTAAGTGAGAAATCCCAACTTCGCAAAGACTGTTCTGCATTTTTTTTATACCTATTGCACTACACAACAGTCTTTTCCCAATGTGGTAAACGCAGTCTTTCCTTTCCGGTCTAGGGACAGCCAAGTGACGAAATGTGCTACATATTTCAAACAGAACAGTACTACCTAACCAGTTGGTCATTTCTTTATCAAAAAGTCAGAAATATGGGGAGAAACAGGAAGCAAAGGATAAACACATCCTAAAGGTTGTACTTTCGCATTAAAAGATGAAGTGCTGTTCCAATTCCTCTCCCTCAAGTAGCAAGACCTTCAAAGATGAAAAGAAATATGAATGCACTGAAGAAAGATTATCGATATTCACCTGACCACACAATGAAGCATTTCGTCTGGACTCAAATTTATCAGCTACATGGTTTCCCTGTAGTAGCAACATTTCCAGGATACACTGGCTGTACAGCTAACAAATAACTGCAAACACTATATTCTGTGCTACAAGCATGCAAGTACCATGTCAAAGATTTATTCTAATTTCTGATAATGATCAAGGTTTTGGATCTGTGCGATTTTTTGTGAGGATACTAACACACACAGAGCAGTATTTACAAGAACTCTTTCCAGTTAACCACTCTAATACCACTTGACAAACCAGAAGAAAAAATTAAAGAGCTACCAGGGGCTGAATATTACCAGTGTAACTTACTTTGAACTTTTGCAACTATTTTAGTAGTTGTGTATGTATTTTAGAATCATTTCAAATATTAAACATCCGTATAAACAAAGCTTACACTTGAGAACATTCAACATGATGAGCACATCCACCGATGCTGAAAAAATTAGCCCAGCAACGCGTCTGCTGCAACACAAGTTCCCTGCCTGTGCTTTGTCAACTACCGTCTGCCAAGACATCAGAAAACCAGATGCAAGATAAGGCTGTGCGCCTATGCATCACTGTTTATTCCACAAGAGCCACACACAGAACAGCACTGTCTGCATGTTCAGAACTCAAGAATTTTACTATGATTAATACAGAAAAATTACAGTACTTCCCCACAAATTGAGATTCTCTTCAAACAGTTTGCTGCTAATTACCCCTAACTCATTTTAAACAGGTTTCAGTATCTGCAGATCAAGCTCTTGCACTGGAAAGGAATCAATAACAATGAACTCATCGGCTGCCTTCCACTCCAGCCCCTGTGCTGGGTACTAGCTACCAATTCTGTCAGGGATCAAAAGCTCTGCTTGTAACATGCTCTCAACTAGGAAAATTAAATCCATAAATTGGAACACTGAATGACACCAGTTCAAAGTGCCTGAAATCTAGAACACATCCTTTGCATACGATGGAGCATATGCTACACTTATGACAAGCTTTTCCTATGTTTTAGCTTCCATTCTTTAAAAAACATGGATTATTTAATTGTAAAATCTGTGGAGCGGAATCAAATAGTAGAAGTATTTGAACATTAGTGCACAGCAGGAAATGGACACAAACCTTTGCTATTGAGTCCTTCTCCAGATGAGCTCTAGAACCACAGGAAATAGCCATCTGGTTCTGCACAGGAATACAAATTAAAGAGTTATTACTTAAACTAACATTTTCTGAATCAGTGGAACGTTGTGTTGAAAACTGTACAACAAAAAACTTCAAAGCAGTATACTCTTCTGTTTCCTGCAGCTATACTTCTTCTACTGCTAGATTCTGAGGCTAAAATCAGTTTTTTCTACAATTAACAGAACATCTGAAGTTTATTACATTTTGCATATGGTGCATACAAATTGCTGCAATTTATTCAGGTCTGGTTTAGCTTACACTGTTCCTCTGAAGTATGCATACAATAAGTGTGTTACACAGCACAGATAAGCATTCAGCTGTCCTAGGCACTTAAAGTTATAATGTATGTTTTCCCTAAACACTGCACTGTGGAAGGCGTAACAGAATAAAATCCTTTTCGCACTGATGTACCTTCAAACAAATAAAACAATGTGGTATCAGCCAAAAATATAATCTTAAATTAAAAGACGTGATCCAAAAAAAAATAAAAAAGGTTTTAAATTATTCTCACACTACTACTTCTCACACGAAATCTTTCACATATGCTATACTTGAAAGTGTGGGACTGATGCTGGAGAAGCAGCAGCTGTTGCCGCCTTGGGTAGCAGAGAGCATCGGGGAAACACTGCCACCCGGCGGCCCCCGCTCTTGTGGTCCTGCACTCACACGGGCGCATCCCTCCCAGCTCCCGCTGGAAGGCTGCGCATCCCTTCTGGCGCTTCGGGAAACCAGCTACAAATACCTCACCGTTCTGCATTTAAGCAGAAAATAAACCTCAGTTCTTTCAAGTCATGCACGCAAAAGAGAATGACTACCCAGGGAGGAGCTCTTGTTCCACAGGTTTTTGAATATGTATTTACAACAAAACTTCTTGCACATAGTGTCATTACACTAACAACTCTGAAAAAAAAAGAGAACCTCTATAACATAGGGCGAAATTAAGATGCATCCTTCATGACAGGATGTCATCAGATAAAAAGAAAATACAAAGCAGTTAACAAAGAAAAAATTGTTTTTTAACTGAGTCGGCAACACATGGTATTTATACAAAGTAAAACAACTTCAAAGGAAGAATGGTAAATAGAACATTATGTACTGCATTGAAACAGGCACAGTGAATGCAAAGGAGGTAAGAACTCTGTGCAAGCTACCTTGTGACAGCCCGCTCTTGCAGCTTCTAAGCTTACACCTGGTCTTAAGACTTACACCTACATCTTCAACTGGGTCTCAAAGAACTCAAGTTGAAGAGAATTATAGAAATCAATCTGTCCGCATGTGTATTAAACTAAAAACACGAGAATTTATACTCACAGGCCATGGCTGAAGATTTTTTAGACCTTCTTCTACTTTCTCAATATCTGCAAATTTTGTAGCTCCATCTGCATCAGCCATAAGAATTTTTTTCCCCCGAGAACTTAAGACACCCTGCAATCAAAATAGTCAATAAAATTCAACACCTTTGAAATCAGTATTTGTCATAAGCTAGCTGCAAGACACTGCAAAAACCTAGTGCAGTAACTAGAACAGTGGTATCTCAAAGATTCAACACAACAGGTGAATCTTAATGTTCTGCTACTAACAAGTCATCAATTTATCTTGTAATAACATCTAGAGGCATCACACACCGAGGAGTGTCCCACAGTGACAGGCAATGCATGAACATGAAAGGTTAACAAACCCCCTCCAGAGAAGCTCGCAAACTAAAAGCTTTACAAACCACAATTGTGAGAGACAAAAAGTTGCTACAGGCAGCTATACAAGGGAGCACAAAGAAGCAGTGATTAGCAGCTGCCACTGCTTTTCTTTGTTATTTGAGCTATGGAAAGGAGGATGCAGTATTATTTTTTTCCTAACACTGTTTCATGAGAATTCAAGAGATAATCTTAAAATAATTTTGAGAAATAAGTCTTAAGTCACGGTATCACTGCAAAACATTTGTGATGCGCCAGGTGTCACAGCTTGCTTTGTCATATTCTTGGTCAGAGATATCTGACAATTTTTGAAGGGGTCCAGACAGGAAAACAATTAGCAGTGGGTTTGACAAACATGCTGTCATTACCAGGCATGTGTGACTTTGGAAAAACCTGCCAAGGGAGTAGTAGTATACACAACCACTCTACACTCTGCAGTGCAAAACTGTATGACACAGAGAATCATTCTCCTTCTCTTGGAATAACTGAAAAACTATACCCCTCTGCACTTTCTAATTTCATCTTTTCTCCATTTGCTATAGTTATTTGTGTATCATACAAAAATTAAATTGACATATCAAAGACAGAGCTTAAAATACGGATACAGTTGCTGATAACCCATAAATGATATCACTCTTTTACATAAAAGGTGCAAAAAATCTTAGGAAAATAATATTCTTTATGAACATGCAACAGCTATTTTATTTTTAGAACGTGATTTTATAATAATATCTATGTGAAAGTTAATATGTGGAAGTGTAAATTGTGCTGGTTCTACTACTGAACGAGAGTGACAGCAGTGGGCTTCAGTAAACACAAACTTTGCTGTATTTGTTCATTAGCCATTTTTAAAACCACAACTATGACCTGGAAAGCAATGTTTGCAAATTTAGCTGTATTTTCCTCTACAAAAGCTTTACTTTAATCTGTAAAGGGTTTTTTTTTTTTTTTGGTTGGTTAGTTTTTTCAAATGCAAGCCTATTTCTAAGTGGAACTAATAGGAACATGAAGTTCAAGTCTAACTTTTTTTTCCTTTTGGATTATCATATAAAAATTTGTTATTGATCTTCCTGGCAAGAAAATACTGTTTCCAAGATCTAAAATAAGCTTATTTTGAAAAGAGTTTTTCTCTTAACTTATAGAACCTGTACTCAGTTTTCTGATACTCTTTTTGTTAATGTATTGAATTAAAAATGTCAATCATCACAGCTGTATCTTCTGCGTATTTTGGGCATGGGTAGTTCAGACAGAGAAGGAGATGAAAGTATCAATTACCATCCTGACTGCTCCTCCTTTCCCTCGATTTTTTACCAAAGAAAGCACTCGCACTTTGTCGCTTCCATATTTCTTGCAGTACTTCATTGCAACCTGATAGACACACAAAAAACCAGCATAAAACAAAACCAGGAATCAACGTAGAAGTTTACATTTGCTCACCCTTTTTTAAAAAAAATTTAATAGCACAGAGATATAACCACTTCAGTCAGCACAAATACATTGCCAGTGTTTGCTGGAGTCTGTTTGGGAAAATAAAAACCAGTTCACAGTCAACATGAGAAGACTGAAGAAGTTAGTCATGTTCAGTAAGAACAGGATATTCCTCCAAGCAATTCTAAACCCCATTCACCCAAGTCAAAAACCTCAATACTAATGTAATTTTTATCATACTATTACAGACCTTTTATATCAACACCAACAGTTAATCAAAGAAAAAGAATTTTCTACTACTGCTACCTATTTCTCACTTGTCTTCCTGCTATCTGTGGTTTTAAACAAAAATTCACAGTGATCTAAAATCCCATTCACTCTGCAGGGATGTGCACATTTTGTTCCATGTTGCGGGAAGAGAAAGTATGAGTTTTCTCCTCTGCATTTTTCTAAAAGTTGCCTCAAGTCCTTGTAAGTCCAGAGGCCCATGGCTCAGTTAGAAATGATGCTGGAAGGAATGTAAAGCGGTCAAAAGATATGTATGACCAATCCGTAGCAGACCAATTTAAGAGAAGTAAACGAAAAAGCAGCTGATTTTAGTAGCTGATTCAAACATCTTCCAAGCAGTAGTAAAAAAAACCTCTCAAGTTGGCCAGCCTTCCTTTCCAGTGACATACATCAAAGTGGAAGCAGAAGAATGCAGAACTATTTTGAAAATACTACTACTGGCACGGGGATTTTTAAATGAACAATGCTGTGAAGGGTATGGGAAAGACCTATACGACTTATCAGTCGTTCTGTCAATCACAGTACGAATCAGCTACTTTAAAAGTCTTTTTAGCATCCTCAAGTTCATATTCATGCCTTGCACATGTAGCATATTTCATAAGAAATTTGTTGAAGACTAGAATTTTTAGAATCTCAGCTGCAGGAAAATGGCTGTCACAGCTGCCAATCAAGAATACTAGTATTTGCAAAAGAATGTGCAAAAGAGTATGTGTACGCATGTGTGTATGTGACATCCACAATCCATACAGGACAATGAGAGAAAGTATTCAGAAACATGGAATTTCAATTGTCAACTACTTCAAGTATCAAAAGGTAACGGCAAAACATTGTTATATTTCACAAATGCAGTACAAAAATCCATACCTCTGATTACCTGGTAAGACACCTCTTTTCCTTACCTTTTCGGTTTGATCTTTACTACCATCATTAACCACTATTACTTCATAAGTGAAGGAAGGATCTTGTTTCTTTAAAAGAAAAACAGAAATAATGCATTTCATCCAATTTCTTAAGTAGGTAGTAGGTCTTTCAAACATCAGCATTCTTTTCTCTAGCAGATTTTAACTCATTCATGTTTGCCAACAGGCACCAATATCACGCAGTAAATTTGTTAAGATGGCAATTATAATTAAAGAATTTTGCCTTATTTGATGCCTGTTCAGCTAGTCATAGTTTTCGTCGGCTACCATCTAGAACTGAAAAATCAATTTAGTTATAAAGGATGTAAGCTCAGAACAAGATCACTGTTAAGAAAATCAAAACAAAACCCACAAACCTTCACAACGGGCTTCTTACCCAGAGAACAAATCCTAATGAAGAAGAGATGCTTAAAAAACTTGTTGGAACAAAACACAATTTAGTTTAGAAAGTTAAATGTATGCTTAATCCTTAATCTCTGTCTTGGAGAGGTATCACACATACAAAGATTTTTAATCATATGATAGTATATTAAATTTTTACTTAATTTAAAAAATACCTTCCAGCATTCAATCTAAAAATAACTGATAAAAGACAGAAGCATTACTTCTAAGTGGCTAAGTAATACTGTTTTAACACATACCAAAATAACAAAGTGCACAGATCACTGACTTTTCTACGTAATACATAGATAATGCATTTTGAATGCAAAATGAAAATACCTGTCTTTTTTCCAGATAATCCAAAGCTTCATCCATCATAAGAGGTACTAGAGAAAAAGTGGAGGAGGTCAGGTTTGTAGATTATAACAGGCAAAGCACCAAAAGCACCTGCACAAGCAAGCTGAAAACAACCACAGAGCTAAATTGAGCAAATTGCCTCATTCATACAACACTAGTTTCAGTAAAGAAGTTTAGCACCTGCATCTCTAAGTCCTGTCCTTTCTGAATGCAAGAACAATTAAAAAAATCACACATGTAAGACAGGATAAAACTTTTATTTTAAAGAACCAATTTTCCATTTTGAAATATGTCAGTCTCTACTTAATATTAAAGGAAAAAAAATAATCATTCTCCATGACTGAGCAGGCAAATCACCACTGACTTTATCTATTTAAGCAAGCTGACGGAGAAGGCAACAAGAGCAATTCCAAACACTAGTCAGTAACATGCCTGCTCTTACTAAGGCTGCTGGCCACGATGCTTCAGCCAATAAAACAAATACAACTTTTGCAGCTGATTTATCTGCAGGTTAGAAAGGCATTCAACCGCAGGGTTGTCTTTGCAGTGTATGCTCATTCCCGAGCACATTTGAGGTGATTATTCTACCTCCAAAGAGACAGACAACTAAATGAAAATCACATGAAGTATATTAAGACCTTGCTTACTGAAAAGAGGTGTATGAGAACCAGGACTGAGGAATGCACTGGACTTGAGAAAGGGCCAGGCCTACCTTGTGTTCAGATACACTTTATTAGTCAACATCTCTCTTAATGGAATCCCAGAGCAGCTCAGCACTTTCACTTGCCAAGAAAAGGAATGGCAATGTGTGCTACCACGTCAACCCCAACTACAGCTTTAGAGCTTGATTATTTCCATGGCATCTGAAAGCCTTCCCTTTTTAGTATCATGTACTCATATGTATGGCCAAGTCAAAAGTCAAAGAGAAACCAATGGGATCATCCTTTTTTTCTGCTTGTCTGAAGCTGCTGCTGTTGTTTACAGAGAGAAAGCCCTCAAATCAATTTTAAAAGTCTTTTTCTACTTCTTGCCTTACAGGGGCTATGAGCAGCCATTCTGCTGGACTTCATTAAAATAAAGAGGATTCTTACAAGTGCCCCATGCTATTTTTAGCAGCAGAAATCAAGTTACGCTGTGTCTTAATTTTGAAATTCAATGTACTTGGACTGTTTTCTGGAAACTGTGTCCAAAATCTGTGA
Source organism: Limosa lapponica baueri (assembly GCA_002844005.1). NCBI lineage: Eukaryota > Metazoa > Chordata > Aves > Charadriiformes > Scolopacidae > Limosa > Limosa lapponica. Next base: position 1,162,360 of record KZ505725.1, read on the forward strand.
TACTTAATCTAGCCTGCCAGAATCTACTGCTAACATAAACTGATCTCTGCATTATTAGAGTAACAACAGATAGACTTTCTTCTTTTTCTCAAAACAAGAAAAATCTTACACCGGTCTTCCTCATTGTATGAAGGCACAACAACAGAAAGTTCCTTTGTAGGGGGATCATGTATACTTGGTACAGCTTCTTTCCTGCCTTCAGCATTTACGAAGAATTTCTCTTCTTCATGTCGGTGAAGGTTTGGCATTTTTACGGCAGTTACGTAAGCAATCATACAAATCTGTGATAAAAAAAAAATGAGAAAAATCATTGAGCATTCTATAAAAGGTTTACATAGCTGTTGAATGTGCTCCAAGGGGCAACCAAGCATTTTTCAGTAATGAGATGGGCCAGCGGTGCACAACTTCCATCCACTGACCAAACCATGCAGGACCAAAACCTTCTCACGCCATTTAATGCCTCCATTTCACCTACTCTGACGGCTGTCAGCGTCACTAGCTTGTTGTTGTTTTCAACCACAAAGCACGTAGATGCCTCCAAAGAAAATCTGGAGTACTGTGTCCAGTTCTGGGCCTCCCAGTTCAAGAAGGACAGGGAACTACTGGGTAGAGTCCAGCAGAGGGCTACAAAGATGATCAAGGGAATGGAGCACCGCTCTTATGAGGAAAGGCTGAGACACCTGAGTCTGTTTAGCCTGGAGAAGACTGAGAGGGAATCTCATCAATGCTCAGAAATATCTAAAGAGCGGGTGTCAAGAAGATGGGGTAAAACTCTTCTCAGTGGTGCCTGGTGACAGGACAAAGGGCAATGGACACAAACTGGAACACAGGAAGTTCCCTCTCAAGATGAGGGAAAACTTCTTTACTTCGCAGGTGACGGAGCACTGGAACAGGCTGCCCAGAGAGGTTGTGGAGTCTCCTTCTCCAGAGATATTCAAAACCTGCCTGGATGCGTTCCTGTCCAGCCTGCTCTAGGTGAACCTGCTTTGACAGGGGGGATGGACTAGATGATCTCCGAAGGTCCCTTCCACCCCGTACAATCCTGTGATTCTGTGAAAGTAGTGGTCCAAGCCCCGCTGCCTCCTTGCCAAGTGATGTCTACCTCAGGAGCTGGCGCTGCCTCTGACCTGCACAGAGACACTCAAATGAACGGCCGTCCAGCTCGCAAAACCGTGGCCCTGGTTATTTTTCTGCACGGCTAAAACAAATCTATAGAACTTGGATTTCGCAGTACTTTTTCGTGGGGACACCATATATGTGGTACTGTCGATGGGCAGCAGCACTGCACTTCCCAGCAGGTGAAGTATGTTTGAATACCCACGGGATTTCCAGTCGGAAACACATGGGAGCCCCAAACGCCTCCCGTGAAAGCGTGTCATCGGGATAATTTCATAAGATGACGTAGTATAAGGATGAAACGCTCCATTTTAACCCGGTTTGAAGGCACTGCACCCCACGCCTTGCAAAACCACACTCCCCAACATAAAACCACGCACAAGCACAGCCGCAGGCGTGGGGGGCTCAGGGGGCCCCGCGCCCCCGGAGCTCGGCGTCCCCTCAGCGACCCTCGCCCCACACAACGGCGAGGGGGACATGGCGGCCCCCCGCCCCGGGCCCGCGGTGACCGCGGCGCGGCTCTCACCAGGAGAAGGAGGAAGACGGCCAGGGCGGCCAGCAGCGCCACGGCTTCGGACAGGGACAGCGCCATAGCCCGCCAAGGGACAGCGAGGCGGAAGCGCCCGCCGCCAAAACGGGCCGCTCCGCCCGGCCAGAGGGGCTGGAAGCCGCCGGCGCCTCCCGGCGGCCGGGGCCCGCCAAGGCCGCCCCTCCGACTGCTGCCGGGTCACAAGGCGGCAGCACATCCGGGACGGCAGCCGCGCCGCCATGGCGACGGCTTTCAAGTAAGTAACGGGCCTGGAGGCCGCTGCCTTCCCTCTTTGCACGGCGCTGGGGTGTCCCTCCCGCTCCTCGTCCCCTGTGGCGGGCGGGCTCTTCCCTGCCCGCTCCTGAGGGCCGAGGCGGCGCCGCGGGGCCCGTTGGGGCCTTTACGCCGTCCCCGCCGCGGCCCTGCGCCGTCCCCAGCAGCGTGGTGCCCGGAGGGGAGCGGGCTCCAGTGTGTTGGCTTTAAATGTTACCGTTTTCTTTACGATGCGGTTTCCCGCTGCCATGTTAATTTGCCGCTTTGGGGTATGCCGGTGCGGGAATGGTGTGGGCACGGCCCCGGGGGGAGCTGCCGAGGCGCTGAGGTGGGCTCCGGGGAGACCTTGTAGCAGCCTTCCAGTACCTGACGGGGGCCTACAGGAGAGATGGGGAGGGACTCTTTATCAGGGAATGGAGCGATAGGACGAGGTTTTAAACTGAAGGAGGAGAAATTTAGACTAGATATTAAGAAGAGATTCTTTACTGTGAGGATGGTGAGACAATGGCACAGGTTGCCCAGAGAAGTTGTGGATGCCCCATCCCTGGGAGTGTTTAAGGCCAGGCTAGATGGGGCTTTGAGCAACCTGGTCTAGTGGGAGGTGTCCCAGCCCATGGCAGGGGGGTTGGAACTCGATGATCTTTAAGGTCTCTTCCAACTCTAACCATCATGATCTCATGGAATGTGTGAGGGTGGGTGGCTGAGCTGGGTTTGTTCAGCCTTAAAAAAGGGCCAAGCACAGAGATCATTAAGGCCCTGAGCTACCTCCTCTGGTGGGGTGTGGAGAAGACAGAAGAGGTAGGCCATGGATGCAGATTGAAATGTGATTCTGAATAGATCCTGGTTGGGGGGGAGTCATAGTGAAGGATGGTCAGCCAGGGAGGCTGTGGTATCTCCATCCTCGGAGATAGTCAGTGCGGTTGAACAAGGCCCTGAGAGATCTGTCTGCTCTGCATGGACCTGGTTTGGGTGAGGGGTTGGACCCAACACCCTCCAGAGCCCCCACCAGCCTGGACTGCCCCGTGGTTCCTGGGGCGTTAGAAGTGGAAGAGGGCAGCCTTCTCTGCTGAAGGGAAGAGGTACGGGCAGAATGAGTTTAGTGAAGCATTACAAGGAGCTTAAAACAGTAGGGAATTCAGTGGCTTCTCATTTATAACTGCTCCATTTAGAATCATTGAATAGTTTGGCTCGGAAGGGACCTTCAAAGATCACCCAGTCTAACCCCCCATGTCATGGGCAGGGGTGTCTTTTCCTTGATCAGGTTGCTCAAAGCCCCATCCAACCTGACCATGAGCACTTCCAGTGATGCAGCATCCACAACTTCTCTGGGCAACCTGTTCCGGTGTCCTTGCTTCTTGCAGATTTATGGCTTAAATGTATGAAACGAGGTTTAGCAAGTGCTCTTACATGAATTTGAAGAGAACAGGCCATATGTCGGGGTTAAAAGACAGTAGTATGGGACCCACATATGGGGAACCAACAGGAGTGAATTCATGGTTGCCATCATGAGTTGTGATATCTGTGTATGTTAGTTTGCATTTGGAAAACTCCTTTTCCAGTTATCCTTTTTTTTTTTTTCCCCCAGAAGTGGTTATTTTAGCAAAACTGAGAAGGTTTTGTTCAAATATTAGTGTCACTTTTAAGAGTTTTGTTTACTTTAATGTTCTCTGCTTAAAAGACTAATACACAAATGCTGTTAGAAGTATATAATTAATAATAAGCATCAGTTGTTTCTCAACTGAAGCACTGCATGAAGGATGTTTCTTAATTTTACATTTTCTTAAAGATTCTAAGAAAAAATGTAACAATTCAAGACTGAAATAGTTTTAAGCCATTTTGTACATCTGAATGCAGTCCTTGAACTAAAAATATTTGAGACTTAATAAAATTATGCTTTCTGCATTTCTTCTAAAAAATTGCACCCTGGTCTCGATAAACACTCCATTTGAATTGAAACTAATAGTCAAAGTTACTGAGGTGGAAGCTAGTAGTTTGTTTTAGATGTATGTGCAAACAGGTTCCTTTTAAAGAAGAAGCATTTTGGAAGTGAGTGTAGGAAAACATCTTCTTCTTAGATCTGTGTAGAGTTTCCTCTTCTGTCTGTAACCATATTGCTAAAGAGCTTTGCTGATCATCCCGATTCTCAAATTATTTGTTGTTGTAAGTTTGTGTTTGCTTATCTTTTTTACTGTCTCTTGCCTACTTGGGAGCTTGCATGTGAATTTCTCTTCCTATTTGTTTTAGAACGGTGGAACCATTGGAATACTACAGAAGATTTTTGGTGAGTAAAACATGATATACATATATAAATTGCTTGTAATCAATTTTTTTCTTGCTTGCTTCTGCTTTTCTAATTTCTGTATCAAAAGCTGAAACTATAAGGGAAAAGTGAAAAACTCACTTAGCAGGGGAGAAGTGGTCATACTCTTCAGGACGTTTTTCCATCTGTCTGTGGCATTAATACTGCAGCAGGTGGTGTCCCTGTTCAACATGATGGGTAAATAAATGCTTCTGTTGGCTGCAAAAGGAATGGGAGTTAAACTTGACGAAGATGGTGATGCAGGTTTCTGTCTAGTACAAAGTTATGTCAGACCAGGCTTTTAGATGCTACTAAAAATAAATAATTGCTGCTAACTATGCTCACCGCAACTGTGAAGGAAGTGGGTTTTGAGTTGGTGAGTGGTTGTGAGGTTTTGGTATATCAAATTGTTCTATCTGTTACTAAGGTAGTATCGACTTAGAAATGGCTTCAGTATTACGGCAGTCAGTTTTGGTTCTCATAATTGAACCAAAAGTATTTACTTTTGAGAAGCTTGACATTGCGCTGAATACTAATTTAGATCTAACATAATGGTGAATTGCTGCAGTTTCTAACTTAAGGTTCAGGTATTGTACAGCTTCTGACTGACAGTATTTGAATGTGGGAGTTTCTTTGGGGTGTGTTGTTTTTTTTTCTTCTGTTGTTCACTCTAACATTAAGAGCTCCACTAGGTGGGGATGGGGAGGGGGAATTGCCTACAGTGCAAACAGGTAGAAACTTTCATTTTAAGGTGTCAGTGAGTATTTGGTTTTGGAGAATATTCTGAATCTAGCCTGTAATGCTTATTCTTGAGATGATCAATCTATTGTTATATTTATTTTCTAAATATAATAAATAAAAAAATAGATTTTTTGCAGGCCTACAACCACAAATTAAATATCAGTTGATGAAAAACTGTCTAGAATGTGATCTAGCTTTCCCTAGCATTTTTGTAGCTGCGTGTTCTGCTAAAAAGAAGGGAATACTATTTTATATGAACTCCTATGGCATAAATATTGGTGTGTTATTTAATAAAATACATTTTCTAATTTGAACTTTGCAATTTTTGTTTAGAAAGAGAACTGTCGACCTGATGGAAGGGAGTTGGGTGAATTCCGGGCAACCACCGTCAACATAGGCAAGTGTTTATTTGGAATAATAATAATAGGGGGGGTATTATTAGTCTCAGATTATAATAATGACCTTAATGATTTGATAATCAGTTTTCTTGGTTGTTATATTTTGAAACAAGAAAGAGGAAGGATTTTTATTTATAATTTCAACAAGTATTGAAGAGAGTGAATAGTACGGTAATATATTTGAGCATTGTTATTCAGTCCTGCTCCTGGGTTGGTGCGCACAGTTTAGTTACTCAGTTCTGCTCCCGGAGTGGTATATGGACAGCACAACTTAGGTGGTTGTGAAAGCTTCTCTCTTTCTAAGATCAGGAGGTCATGTTATAGATGCTGTAGGCAGTGTGTAGGCATATCCTGACCAGCGCAATATTGATGCCCTAACATCTTGAAAGAGGCAGTGGCACCTGGCTTCTGCTTTGTTCTAAGCTTGATATCTGTCTCAAGCAGAGGCAAGATACCTCTTACGCAGTGAGCAGCAGCACCTTACCTGCTTTTCTTACACCTTGTAATTTCTAAAAGTAAAATTACCAGTTAGCACATGAGCATGGAATAATTGCTGATTATTGCTTACACTTGACACGGCAGGTCTCTGCCATTGTACAATGCCGCCTTCCATTAGGGCTTGGTGTAAGCCAGCCAGAAGGTGGGCTTACAGTAACCATATGTGATTTCTGGTTTAAAAAATTACATCAGGGATCAATACTGGGTCCAGTCCTGTTCAACATCTTCATTAATGATCTGGATGATGGGCTGAAGTGTACCCTCAGCAAGTTTTCAGGTGACATCAAACTGGGAAGAAGTGGCTGATGTGCCAGGGGGTCGTGCTGCCATCCAGGGGGGCTCAACAGGCTGGAGAAATGGGCCAACAGGAACCTTATCAAGTTCTACAAACAGAAGCACAAAGTCCTGCACCTGGGGAGGAACAAGCCCAGGCACCAATATGCGCTGTGAGCCATCCAGCTGGAAAGCAGCTTGGCAGAGAAGGACCGCGGAGTCCTGGTGGACGTAAGGTTGAACATGAGCCAGCGATGTGCCCTTGTTGCAAGGCAGGCCAATGGTATCCTGGGCTGCATTAGGCAAAGTATTACCAGCAGGTTGAGGGAGGTGATCCTTTATTCAGTACTGGTGAGGTCGCACCTGGAGTGCTTTGTCTAGTGATGGGTTCCCCAGTACAAGAGTGACATGGACATACCAGAGAAAATCCAACAAAGGGCCATGAAGATTAATGCAGGCACTGGAGCATCTCTCCTATGAGGAAAGACTGAGAGAGCTGGGACTTTTTGGCCTAGAGAAGAGGAGACTGAGAGGGAATCTTATCAATGTATATAAATACCTCAAGGGAGGGTGTCAAGAAGACAGGACCAGCCCCTTTTCAGTAATGCCCAGGGACAGGACATGAGGCAGTGGACATAAACTAAAACACAGGAGGTTGCCTGGGAACATGAGGAAACACTTTTTTACTGTGAAGGTGACCAAGGACTGGCACAGGTTGCCCACAGAAGTTGTGGAGTCTCCATCCTTGGAGATACTCAAAAGCCATCTGGATACAGTCCTGGGCAATTGGCTCTAGGTGGCCCTCCTTGAGCAGGGGAGTTGGACCAGATGATCTACTTCCAGTGTCCCTTCCAGCTTCAACCGTTCTGTGTGATTCTGTTGATTGACTGTTTAATAGAGACGTGTAATAGATTCTGTTCCCACCCTGGATCCATTGAGACTTTGTTTGGCCTGCGTTTAGTATAAAATGATGGAAAGTAAACACTTTGTGAAGGTGGACATTAATTAAGGCCCTTTGAATGGAGAAATAGGTTTTATTGAACAGCACTTTCTCTCTTCAGGTTCAATTACAACTGCAGATGGTTCTGCCCTGGTGAAGTTAGGAAATACTACGGTGATTTGTGGAGTTAAAGCGGTATGGTTGCTTTTTATTTTAATTTAGCTGTTAGCTGAACTTGTGCATTCCCATTCAGAATGAACGAATCCCTGGTAGAGTTACAATAATGTGCCAATTAGACACAATAACAATCTTTCACCTGAGTTACTTTCAGAGGTGAAAGTTAATATATAATTTAATTGTCTAATGCTAGCTGTATAGTCTGAGAACATTTGGTTTTGTGGTGTATATTGTGTATGGGGAAAGATATACAGAAATAAAATCTTTGTTATTTCTAGATAAAAGCTATATAATTGAAGAGTTACTGAGTATTGATAAATAAGTACATTGGTAATTAATTAGTTGGCTGGACTATTAAATGCCTGGTGGCCTCAGCTTTGCTCCTGGCCTGCCATGAACAAAATCACTTCATGTTCCTGTATTGAGTTTTCCCATAGGAAAAATCCAGACAGAGACTGATTAAAAATGGCTCTTGTAAATCTCATTGTAATGATAACTGGCAAGGAAATGACCATTTTTATATAGAATAGCTGGAAAATCTTTTTGTACAAAATTCAGCCCTTCATTTTTGTCTTTATTTTTTTTTTCTCCAGGAACTTGCTGCACCTGCAGCAGATTCTGCAAATCAGGGATATATTGGTAAGCTTTTCAGTAGGGATCTTACTCAAATCTTGCATTACTTCAGCTAAAAAGCTGTAATGATGGTACAGGTTGAGTGTGTTGTGAAGACTTCTTAAAAGAATGAATTTGAGTAAAATTGTATTACTTTCCTTAAAATCAGTTACCAAATTGACGTATAGGCAGTGGTGTTTCAGAAATTTCAGAATTCCCCCTGCTCTGCTTGGAGTTTTCCATGTAAAGCTGCTGCTTCATTTCTGATTCCAGGCCAGGCTGAAAAAAACCTGCAGGAGGGGGAAGTATGTGTGTTAAGAGAGGGAAGGCAGTTCATTTATAAAAGATTGTGGCTTGCAGGTTTGTGCAAAGGCGCATTAACTTTTGTCTTGAAGTACCAGGAGGTAAAAAATTGAACTCTTAAAACCGGTGAAATGAACTGTTAATTTTTCAGAGAACTGTAGAAGTCCCAGGGGTACATCCTCACTCCTGTTCGGAGTTTCTTTTGTAATTGAGTAATTCCATGGAACTGCAAGCTTAGACTAAATCCCTTTTTTATAAGGCATCTCCAAAGTATGTTGTTTTCAGTGAACTTGATTATGTTTAGGGTTTTTTTCACAAATGTTTATGCATGTTTTTGCTTCATGTCTAAAGAATCAGGTTTTAATGGTTGATGAAAAGCAGACAGCATACCAGTAAAGTTAGGCAGTTGGGTGAAAATGCTGTTGTTTTTTGGTCTGCTTAAGAGTGCTTAACACCTTAGAAGAGTTTGTGTGGGGTCACGATATTCATCGCAGGATTACAAACAGAAAATGGTAGTTAGGAGTATGTGCTTCTCCATGGAACATACAGTTTCTGAGTGCAGCGTACTACAAGTTCTTTGATACAAACTCATGCATAACTTTATTTTTGAGGGGAGAAGTAGGAAAGCTTGACTGAAAAATTCTTAGTCTTGCCTTTCATTTGAAGTACATAAAATGGTATTAAGTGTGTGTACTATCTTATTTCTATTTTTGATATCCCATTGCCTGCTTTCTTCAGTTTATGACTGATCATTCTTGCTGCCTAGTTCCAAACGTAGAACTGCCATCCCTCTGCTCAACGAGGTTTCGCTCTGGACCACCTGGTGAAGAGGCTCAAGCAGCGAGTCAGTTCATTGCAGATGTGATTGAAAGGTGAGAATCACCTTAATGCATTCAAAACATAAACAACTATGCAAGACAGTTTTCTGTTTCCTGGTTTACTCTCTCATTTTATTTTAGTTCACAGATGATAGTGAAAGAAGATTTATGTATTACGAACGGCAAGGTAAGTTGCACTTCAAAATGAAGATTGATGTACTAACAAGGTCACAGTGTTGAGACATTAAAGAAGGTTATTTGGGGTTACAGGTTAGTTTGCTGTTCTTCTTGCTTTTTAGTCTTCTAGGTTTACATCTGAATTCTAAAAATCACAGAATCATAGAATGGTTAGAGTTGGAAGAGGCCTTAAAGATCATCTCGTTCCAAGCCCCCTGCCATGGGCAGGGACACCTCCCACTAGACCAGGTTGCTCAAAGCCCCATCCAGCCTGGCCTTAAACACTTCCAGGGATGGGGCATCCACAGCTTCCCTGGGCAACCTGTTCCAGTGCTTCACCACCCTCACAGTAAAGAATTCCTTCCTAATATCTAATCTAAATCTCCCCTCTTCCAATTTAAAACCATTACCCCTTGTCCTGTCATTACACTTCCTGACAAAGAGTCCCTCTCCAGCTCTCCTGTAGGCTCCCTTCAGATATTGGTAGGCTGCTATGAGGTCTCCCCGGAGCCTTCTCTTCTCCAGGCTGAATATGTTTTGTATGATAGAAATAAATATCTTTCTTTGTGTGCCCAGCATTTTTTTAGATAGTGCACCATTTGCTTATGAACTGCTGTAATATCTCACCTCTGCAAACCTTTTTTTGATAGCTTGCTTGGGTGTTATACTGTGATATCATATGTCTGGACTACGATGGGAACATTTTGGATGCCAGTGCCTTTGCTTTGTTAGCAGCATTAAAAAATGGTAAGTCTTCTCTAGAGCAAGAGACACACTCTGGTTAGTGTTGCTTGGAGAAATGCGTTAATTTTGAATCACGTGAAGCTGGTTTACTGTTCCTTAAGACTCTTTTCTTCCTGTCATTTGAATGCTAAGTTACTAAAATGCAAATAGAAAGTGGACACAATGGTATGGATGCCATAGATGTGTACCAGCTGGGGAGTAGCATCTTTTTGTATGGGTATTACTTCTCTCGTATAGGACTAACAGGTATTCTGCCGTGTGTCCTTCCGTGTCAGAGATCTGAATCTTTCAACAGTGGTTATAAACAACTTCAGTGTCTAGATCAGGGTCCTGCCTTGTTAACGTGTTTTGTGCAGGCGGAATAAGTTGTTGGGGGCTTTGCTTATTTGTCACAACTGACTATTCCTAGCTGAATGCACTGTAGTTTGAAAAACCTGTTGCAATGCATGCAGTGTACGGATTGATTATTCACAGTTATGAGTGTTACAAATGCACGTAGGGGAAAGGACTTTTTGTTAACTATGACTCTTAAGGGTATTGTAATTGTATGGCATTTTGGAAGCAGGAAATGTGTGTAAGGAAGCGTGTTAGCTTGGGGAGAATACTTTCTTGAATGGGTATTTCTAAGCTAAATACTTTCCTCAAATATGATAAATTTTTGGTACAGAACACCAGTAATGTAGCCAAAACTCTGTTCAGATCTGTTTTCAGTGGCTTACCAATGTGGTAAAAGAACAGCGTAAATATTTCGGTAGTCTGGGACATCTCTAGGCCTACTTAAAGCCTTATTAAATAAGTAATATTTAATATTATACCATTGTCATTTTTTTCATCTTTTCAGTACAGTTGCCATCAGTTACTATAAATGAAGAAACTGGTTTACCAGAAGTTAATCTAAAACAGAAGAATCCTTTGATTATCAGAAAGCATCCGGTTGCCACGTCCTTTGCTATATTTGATGAGTAAGTTCGTAACTCTTCTGTACTTACGAAAACAACTGTGTGTGTAAAAGAAGTGAAAGACAGAGGATGCCACTGATGATGTTTCTGCCCTTCTTAAGTGCTTCTGCTAGTGAGAAACACACGGTCTCTGGCAGTGCTGGTTCTCTTGATCTTAACTCCGCAGCCTCTCTTGTTGAACTGAGTTACAGTTCTGTGATACAGAATCATAGAGTGCTTAGGGTTGGAAGGGACCTTAAAGATCATCGTGGCAGGGACATCTCCCACTAGACCAGGTTGCTCGAAGCCCTATCCAGCCTGGCCTTGAAAACTTCCAGGGATGCGGCATCCATAACTTCTCTGGGCAACCTGTTCCAGTGCTTCACCACTCTCATAGTGAAAAATTTCTTCTTAATCTCCCCTCTTTCAATTTAAAACCATTACCCCTTGTCCTATCACTACACTCCCTGACAAAGAGTCCCTCCCCATCTCCCCTGTAGGCCCCCTTTAGGTTCTGGAAGGCTGCTATAAGGTCTCCCCGGAGCCTTCTCTTCTCCAGGCTGAACAACCCCAACTCTCTCGGCCTGTCCTCATAGGAGAGGTGCTCCAGCCCTCTGATCATCTTCGTGGTCCTCGTCTGGACCCAATGCAACAGGTCCATGTCCTTCCTGTGCTGAGGACTCCAGAGCTGGATGCAGTACACAGAACACAAATTGAGTACACAGAACAAAATGAAGTCTGTCACACTTCTTTCTGCAGCTTAAATCAGAACTGGTTCCCAACCTAAAAGATGCACTTAAAAGTACAGGAATAGGTGGTGTTTTATGTTTTTGGAGTATCTTTGAGATGAAAGAATGTTACCAGTGTAATGAATGTTGTAGAAGCCTGTGTAAATAACTGATACAGAAGATGGTAGGTTTTGACCAGCTTGTACCAATGATTTAGTGAACAGGGGAAGCAAGAAGTAATGGTCCAGTCAGAACAACAGAACCTGGGGGTAACTGGAAACAATCACCCAAAGTGAATCACCCAAAGCTGGGTATGACCAGTACTCTTACGTCATTGTTCATGTAGGTAAAGAATCTGGTTATGAGAATTCAAAATAATCACAAAAATAATATCAAAATAATAACTTCACTCCTCACCTGAAATTGTTTACTGGCTCTTGTTAGTCCGAGTATGTTAAGTGTGTGTTCTCCTGCTGCTAAAAAGAAACACAGTTTTTTATGGTGCTATTCATTTGAAAAGTAGAAAATGGCAGATGACGCTCGCTGTGCTATGAGTCCGGTGTAAGATTAGGTGTTTTTAGAGACGTCAAGGGTTTACGGCACATTAATCTGTATTCTCAGAAATGATTTAACAGGCTCTTTCATTCAAATATGAGATGGGGTGGGGGGAGCACTGAACTCAAATGTTGACCAGTTGATTGCCAAAATGAACCAATGCAGAAAGTTACCAATAATTCAGAGCGCTTCTATTAATTGCTTTAATACCAGTTCTTGAGTGTCTGATGTTTGATGTAGATTGAGAGTTTGGATAGCATGATGGGCAGTCAGTTGTCAGTAGGATATTATTTGCACACAAATCACATATACTTACCGATAGACAAAAAAGTTGCTTTTGGCAGAAAGTTTTCGGCGACAGTCTGTTGGGCTTTGTTGCCTTCATTGAAACCGACTGTTGCATCAAACGAGTTACTCGAGTCTCCCTTTAACTCCTAAAACTAAATATTGAGGGGGGGTGTGTGCCTCTGTTGGGTGGTTTGGATTTTATTTTTTTTTAATTCTGATTATTAGTTTTTCTACAGCTGTTGACACAGCCCTCTAAATAATACGCTTTACATACTCTGGCTTCCAGAGGCATTTTTCTTCTGCATAAAA
>KZ505725.1:1178452-1190568 GCA_002844005.1 Limosa lapponica baueri
AAAAAAAAAAGGAAAGTCAAAGGGGCATGACTTGCTTTCGGAGCTGAGAATTGTATTTTTTAAATTGTATTTCTTTCTTTTTAAACACAGTCAGAGTGAAGTTGCTGGATTACTTGTATCTGTTGCTGCTGCTGCTGCAAGGCTTGTTGCTGTTGCTGTTGTAAGGCAGAGGAGAGCTGGAGTCTCTGCTGAGGAAGGCTTTGCCCAGGTCTGTTCACGGCAGAGCCAAGCTGAGACAACACTAAGAAAGGAGAAGGGGAAAGCAGGTGGGTCAAAGAGGTCGAGTTTGTCAGGGTCAGGCAAGGAAGACATAGAGGAAGAGAGTGTAACAGAAAAGGGGGATCAATAGAATTAGTTTCAGAGTCAAACTGGAAACAGCGCAGAATAAAGTATACATGATATACGGTACTCTGTTAGTTAGAACATAATTAGATTATGAAGTGCTTGTGGAGACACAAAGAGGTTGCTCGTACTGGATGTTAAGCACACAGTTAAACATTCCTCAATGAAGTTTGGCATGGAAGCTCTCCGTGTTTTCTTTTTGTTCCCTTACTTTCATGTGATATTATCAATTTACTAAACTGCCAAGCAAAGCAGAAAACTGCATGCTTTGAAAGTCCAGTATTTCTTGTATAATTTGTGGTGATAATAAATAGTAAATTGTTCTGATCTAATGTAAGACTTCTTTAGACCAAACTTCATTTCAGTGTGAATTTATCAAGGTACACACTTAACTACAAAAGGAGGCTCAGCAAGCACATACCTGTGGCTTGAGGTTGCATAAAATTCCCTACTCCAGTCAGGTTAATTACAGCAGCTTGTTGGGCAGATAATGCCTGATCTTGACTGGATGGACCTTGGTCAGACCCCTAGCAAAAATGAAAAGCTTGATCCTTATTACCAAACTTCGGTATCAATGAATAAGTAAATAAAGCCAGCGTGAAGGCAAACGTTTGAAGTGTCATTTAAGAACCACTGAATTCTACATCTTCCAGTGTGTGTAAATACAGGCTATAATGTTGTCACCATTAACGTAGAACAAACAGATGCTGAATGCCCCAAAATAGCTCTGTTTTGGCAGAAATGGTGTTATGCCTGTTACCCAGCAGAAGCCCCTTCTTGTTGTCAACTTGCCTGCAGTCAGCACAGACTACAGTTTATGGTTGTGACATTTTCCGTCCCAACCCCAAAGTCTTCAGGTGACACCTGAAAGCATCCATGTGCAAAGCTCCTAATCAATCAAAATGTCAAAAGTCTGAAACTTACATTCACATATTCATATTGTGCCCCATACTCCTTAGTTTCATAAAAAAACCCAAAACTTGCTTTTAAAATTTTATTTTCAGAACAGAGTAGTTCTCACAGTAATCACTTAAATGGAATTGGTGGAGTCTGATGTAGTGTCTACTGGAGTCAAAGGGTACTGAATTATGACCTTTTCTAGAATTTAAATTATGCATTGATCCATAAAGTGGGGAAATAAAATATTATATATGCAACTCAAGTAAACTGCATGACTTATCAGTCAGAAGAAACAAAAAAAGCTTTTGACCTGGTGGATTTCCAGGAGGTGCAGTGCTTTTTTTAGAATACCCACATGAAATAATGCCACTAAGAGCTAGGTAAACTTGACCAAAAAAAATTACACATCAAGAAGACGTCACCATCTCGATGAAGATGACCAAGAAAGACTTAGAAAGCCATAGAACCAACCTCTGGGGGAAAACCCTAAGTATGAGACGAGAATGTGTATGTTCTGTTGGCAACACAGAAAATTGTTGGTCTTTTTGAACTTAGGTTTTTTTCAACTAAGCATTTGGATTACAGCACTGTGAACACATACATTCTTGTCCTTACTGAAAGCCAAGGGATCTGGTATTCATAATAGCTTGTTTTACCTAATGACCCTACCCTTACTCTATAATGCGTGGTAAGAGACAAGTTCCTTTGGGCAAGTTAGGTAACGCAGAGATTGGTTTCCTTCAGAAGAACTTTCTGCTGCAAGAAGGACTAGAACTTACATCAGCCTTTTTGTAAATGCCCTTAAAGCCCAATATCTAGAAAATAAAACCTAATAGCACGAGCTTGCATGAATTATTTTTAGTAATTCAACTAGTTACTGACATTTGGATTCTGAGAATAAATCTGAAAGTCTCCCTTTAAACTGTCCCACACTCCAGAACAAGGCCTGTGACACAGGAAACTATACACCATAAAAACATTTGAGAGAGTCATCTCATTTATGAACAGTCTACAGTAGCAAAAGAAAAATTATTATGACAAACTGAGTATCCAGTAGAGACTATTTGGTAAACAGAAGACCTGCATGTCAGGGAAGACAAAAGATAAAGAACACAAAAGCAGAGCAGCTGGTTTTCCCAAACTGCTGCATTAGTGCTGGTAGGGTTTTTAGAACGAACCAACCACTCGAAATTTGTCATTTTGGTACCAGACTGGTCTCTATCAAGACTTTTTAGACTTCTTCAGCGATTACGGCTCTTAACACTAACTACAGGCAGCAGTAGAGCAAAAGTCTTAAGATCACAGCTTTAAAGCCAACTGAGACTTTGGTGCAAAGAGAACAATTCTGTTGAACAGCAGCAGTGAGGATCATAAGCCAAACCACAGCAGCCTAAGTAAGACATGTTAGTTCCTCTAGGAATCCTGACTGTGTTTCTTCTCTGTTCATCTGATCTACTAGTTACGATAAAACAGGACAACACTAAGCTAATTTTACACCTCCCGTACAGTAGGGCTGGCTCTCTTCATGCTAGAGTAAGACAATGCTTAACCAGTTGTTTTGCTACAGCTCTTTGCTACAGGATATAAATAAAGGTAGTATAACCCAGCTCCAGCCATGGCAATAAGGCCACTGCAGTCTCTGCAGTCTGAGAAGGTTTTGGAGGAAGACTTTCCTCCCCCTCTGCTTCAGATCTGTTGTGTAAAGGTTCATTTACTGGGGGAGACGGGAAGAATGGCAGAAACTGTTTCATCCATGCACCCCAGACTGAGGGCTGTTGGCACACACCTGTTCTCCCTGTTGCTGAGGCCTACAGGTTGTAGGCTGCTAAGATCACTGCTGAGGAGAAAACTGTGACAGCTGCTGCTGGAGTGGGCTAAAAGTAAGTTAACCACCTGGAAGCTGTTGAAGATTAAAAACAAAAGGCATAATTCAATCAAACTCCTGAGCTTCCCCACTGTCCTGGGATGAACATGCCATTGATAATCACAGAATCGTCATGGTTGGAAAGGACCTCTGAGATCACCGAGTCCAACCCTACACACAGAAAACCCCTACAAATGTCAGCCACTAGAGCATGCCCTGAAGTGCTCCTTGGAGGCTTGGGTTTTTCTTGTTTTGTTAATTCCTTTAAAATTAATCACTTTACAATTGCTGTTGTTTGTGAAAAAGCCTTACGCTCAGCAAACAAACCTGCATTAAATTATAGTGAGGTAGTTTCACAGGAAAATACATTTTTATTACTCTAATTGAAATAGTAGAGATCATACTGATACTGGAAGTGAAAAGGCTCGTCATCAAATGCCCTGTGTATTATTTTCACTTTCAGAATATTCCACTGAGTTTCAATAGAGGTTTCCAACTGACAAGCTGCAAAGTCTGACACAAAAAAAATAATGTTTAAGTGAAACAGTCTTAATTCCTCTCCCTTGCCCCAGCTTTAATTGCACTTATTTCAGCCAAATTATTCTTGGCTTATACGAGTGGCAGAAGTAGCTTGAAAGGATGTACTTCAAACATGGAATCACACAAATACAAACTTTAAATTCTATGGGAAAGCTCTACTCTGGCATAACTGCCTCCTGTGCCTGCCCTTTTCCATGTTTCTGGAGTGTGTACAGGAGTGAGAAGAGGAAGTAGCAGAGCTACAGCTCATCTTTTACTGGTATTTTTGAAGCCTGGTGCAACATTTGTGGAATGCTGAAGCTGCACATCTGCACCTGTAACTGCAGTTGATTTCAAGATCCAGGAACTACAATCGGTTCCACAAACACTCCTTGCTCTGCTTTTAAATGGATCTCTGACTCTGATAATGAGTGACTTCTGCTCATGTTTGTATTCGTATGTGTGCTTAGTGGAAAGAAAGCATGTACAGACCTTCTAAAGCTTCTTTAAAGCTAATACTGCACCTACCTGCGCATGTTCAGCTCAGGTTTTAGGCCTTGTATGTGTAACCCCTGAGTAATTCTACTGTTTTGTACTTTTAAAATAATTTTAACTTCAGTTTAAAGAATGAATTTGCAATAAGAACTTAGGCAAATCCTGAAATTGAAGACTGCATTTTAGGATTAATCTCATGAATTCAGATGTCAGCATTTTTAGATTGTTACCGAGAACTAGCTGCTTTGTTGTGAGCTAAGAATATAATTTCCACCTGCTATATTTATGGAAGTAGCTTCTTCTCTTGTTTTAAGTGTTTTAAATAGGCAATTAGAATTTGCAGTAAAGGGTTTATCCGATCAACTGGCTTCAAAGATCTGTGTGGGGCAATGCAGTAAGCAGCACTAAACACGTCTCTAAAGATAATGAAGAAATTATCATTATTATTGTGTCCAAGTATATCAATTACCTGTAGAAGATTTAAGGGCCGAAGATTTGATGCATTTTTCAAACCAAAGGGGCTGCCTGTTAAAGAAAACATCTTTTTATTAGTAGGAATTCTTCACTTAATTATATATGTGTATTGCAATTAATACACCTTTCTACTGGGGTAATTTCTAAACATTTGGTAGTTGGAAAACTGGCAAGTTTAAATTTTATACTTAATACAATGCTGCATTTTCCGTAATGTTGACAAGTTCATAGTTATCCAGATTCAAAGCTAAAGAGAGCCGACTAAGCGAAAGAAAACTGCACTGCTACTAAACACTGCACCCAGTAACCTATACCCTGGTAATGCATTTACACAAAGTGAATCTGGAGAATATCACAGCAGTTATTCTTCAGTGATTCTTCCTCTGGCTTTAAAAAGTTTTACCGTTTGTACAGTAAATCCAGAATTGCCCAAGGGCTCAATGAAGTAACAGGCTCTCAATTTCTCAATCATTAACAGAAAACAATCCCACCCCAAGTCTTACTAACTGCCTACCCCCCTAAGGGCTTCTGGCAAGATATGTCTGACTTGTAGAGCTTTTGGCATTATTACCTGTGGCACTCTTCAAAGCTACACTAAAAAAAGATGTATATGTAGTATGCTATGAGTTGGGTATAGAACAGATACAAACGCTCCAGTTAAACAGCGGCTGTCAAACAGGATCCCCCAGAGGTCTGCACCGACCTAGCTCAGCTCACTACTCTCACCTCTGATGTGTGCATGTAAAAATATGTGACACCAAACTGGTAAAGGTTGATAGTGCTCAAAAGGACAGAATTAGAATTCAAAGCGATCCCAGGGAATTGAAGAAAGGGTCCAAAAATCAATAACATTGAATTAAAAAAAGACAAATGAACAAGTACAAAATTGTGAGTAACTAGCTTTGTGTCTGTACAGCAAGAAAGGACGTGAGAAGTTACAGCAAGTCACAAACATATCCAAATCATTCATATCACAAACTATAAAACACAGAAAAGAACCTGTTCACACAGTTTACATTTATAAAACTCACTGTCACAAGATGCTGTAGATGCCAAAAATATAAATGGGTTCAAAAACCAATTAGATAAATCCACAGACTAGAAGTCTAGCACAGGATATTAAGCACAGAGATCCACGTGGATAGTCTTCAGCTGAGAAAGTCTCAAAGCTGTGGATTGCCAGAAGAGGTACAGTTGTATATAAGGGATGTTTCACTTCACATTTTTGCCTCATCTTAAACTCTCTCCTAAGTATCCTCTAATGGCGACTGTCGGAGACAGAATACAAACTGGACAGATTTTTGGCCTAAACCAGTAAAGCCATTCTTACGTTAACGTAATGCTGTTGCGAAAAATACAAATAAAAAAAATAGGCAGACCTCATTTGAGGAAATGTTAACAGGAATGTTGTGAAAGAGATGAGATGCATTTATTCTGCTGTGCTCCACAGTGGTAAATCAGCCAAGCTCAGGCTTGTGTCCAGTTTTGGTTATCACATTTTAAGAAGGATGTAAGCAAATTGGACAGTCTAGAAGAGAGTGACAGGATTATGAAAGGTTTGAAAAATACGACCTATCAGAAAGAGAAGACAAATGTGGGACATGACAGCATGTTTGATACTTAGAAGGTAAAGAGGAAGGGTGAACAACTATTTTTCATGTCTGCAAGGAACAGGAGAAAAAAACAATTTAATTCACAATTAAGAAGATGCACTGCAATTAGAAGGAAACATTTTGTATGGATAATTAATTACTCCAAACAGCTACCAAGGGAGACTGGAATCTTTTTTAGTGAACGTATTTAAAGCCAGTTTTGATAAGCATTGGTTGAGTATGGTTCAGACAGATTTGTCTCTGCCTCAGTGTAAGGGATGGGTGTCTTGAAGTCTCTTCTATACATCTGATTCTATAATCATACATTATTGGTTTTTTGGTCTTTATTATTTTTTCAGAAAAAGTAAACTAAGAATTTAAACGCTGCTTTAATTAATATTGAGGCATACAGATTCATATAGCCATATTTGAAAGCAATAAGGAACTAAGTAATTGTCCTACTAGAATAAAGTAGTACCAGTGATAGAATAAAATGCCCCTCATGTTTGATGCCTCTTTCTAAGTTCAGTCATGCCATTTTTCTGGCAGCCATCATTATCAATGTTGCATTTGAATTTGGAGTTTCTATCAAACTTCCTCTAAGCATACCAAACGATCCAGGTTTAGAGTATGTTTCCCCAGTCTACTTCCCAAAATCAATTTCAAACAATAGCCTACACTTCGCCAAAATATGTAGGTTGTTCCCCAGCTCCAGCCATCAAATACACAATCTAGTCACACAATGGCCACTTTCGTCCATTGTTTCTACAATATGTTCTCACGCTGTCCCTACCTGAAGGGTGGCTTTCCAACTTATTCACACTAACCTGCTTGAGAGGCAGACTGCATTGCAGCAGGCAGCGCACTTGGTACCAGACCTCCTGATGGTAAAATGCCACTCAGATTTATACCCGCAGGGGCTATGGCACCAGTGTTGCACCCCAACATAGGGTTTGAACCACTCATCAGTGTCTGTGCTCCACTGCAGAAGAGGAAAGACAAGACATCAAGCCCAAGTGGTACAAGCAAATCTGAGTAACTAAATTTTTGCCCTCTATCTCACACCAAATAAATCGATTGTTTGCTGTGAATGGGATTACGGGTAAAGCATCAAAGCAGCTTAAAAAATCATTATGTCTAGGGTATAACTAATATGTAAATCCATAGTCTCCATATACACGATTTTTTTTCTTTGTTATAATCTATGGAAAATAAAACACAAGTGGTTCTTTAATTCTAGAAATACTGAAAATCAACAGTCTTCAAAATGGATGTACCATCATAACAAAAAAGTTAAGGAACAGGTTTGAGTTTTCTTTTTGTACTATAATAAAAAGAACTGTCTCTAATTAAATTAACAGTGATCAACTGCTGAACACCTTGGATGAGTAATTTAAGTGTCTGATACTTGTATTTAAGCACACTATGTGTCTTACACTGACCATCTTACACATTGATCACAGAATTTCACGTAGTTTAAAAAGCAGTTTGCATTATACCACACAATCTATTCTTGACGGCAGCGTTTATTGTTGTTTAAACCACAAAATGAGTTTTAAGGATCAAAGGATGTTTAACCTCAATGTTTGATTAAATTGTTAAAAACCAGATTTGTTGTTTTCTTGTATTTTACATACAACCTTTCATTCATAGGCACGATATTAATCTCTTTCTATTTTTCATTGAGAGTGGTCTGCATATGATATTCCTCTTCTCTGATTCATAAAAAAAGTTTTCAAACTTAAACAGCAAAACCTCAGAAACCACTTTAATAGAGGTTAACTCTTATGAAATTCAATTATATGCATCCAAAAAAGCTGAAAGTACAGTTTTCTTAATAGACCTTTCCAATGTTCTAATAATAGGTGCCTTATATTTGAGAAATACAAACAGTTTCTAGTGGCTCTTCTCTTTGTAATTAAAGCGAACAATCTTTTTGTATTGCAGGTCCTGAAAAATATCTACCCTAACGGATGCTGGAGAGTCCTTTACCATTCCCACCCTCCCCACCACCCCAATAACCAACCCACCCAGGGCAAATTAAGAAACCATCGTAACATAGAAAAAAACCAAACTTACCACACAGAGCCCACTACATTGATGAAGTTAAGTCCTGCAGAGTTTGCCATGACCTGGGTGGAGGTTGTTCCTGTAGTAATGGATGTTACCATGGTGGAAAGAGGAATGGTCATTACAGGCAGTGCCTGGCTCAGAGACATTTGCTGCTGAGCAAATGGGGTTAACAAAGTGGGTTGAGGGGTGAAGCCTGAATCTTGGGGAGTAGGGGTGGCAGAAGGGGTAATAGGAGTTGAGCTCTGAGCATCAGGAGGGTGTGGGGTCGATGAAGGGGTGTTGGTTGGAGTAGGAGTAGATGGTTTAGGAGTTCCAGACCCTGCTCATTGAGAAAAATAAAGAGTGCTAGTTTGTTATAAAAGGCCAGTCCTTTTTTGTATAATAAGGTTAATGGAATCTTATTTAGCACGGATCATTTGTTCCATTTTTTAGACTGCAAGTGTTAATTTCTACACGACACGAGTGTTGCAGCACGCACTCATTGTTAAGGATGCAGTATAATCACACAGAAAACCCATTCTCCATGCTTAATTCCTTAAGCCATACACCAATTTGTATCCTCCATTAAGTCCTTCCATAATTTATCATAAAGTCGTAACTCCATTAAGAAATACTTAAACTAAACAATTTCTTAGTGACCATTTTAACCTAATTAATGTTTTCGTCCTAAAATGTTAAACATATAGTCTATATGCACTGTCTGCACAATAGCATCGTGTTAAAAACATATCATGGAAAACAACAGATTCAACAAAGAACATACACTATTTCAATAATCGTGGGATTGATAAATTTCATCCAATATCAAAATTTGACAAGTGAGAGGTTCTCTCAAATAATTTTGTTTTTTTAATATTTAAGAACCAGAGGATAATACTGCATCTTTAAGAGTTACTGTGTAATTCCTTCTGCTTAAATGTAGCATGTACAGCTATATTTGTTGTGGATGCAGTAAGCACAGTCTATCCATAGAAAAACAAAACAAGAACCCCAAAAAGCTTGAGGTCATTTTTTGTTTTTCTTTTTTTTTTTAGCTTTCATGTCCTGCAGAAAGAAAGGAAATAAATGTGAATGTCCAGCTGTTGTGATCAGAGCCTTAAAGTAACAACTGCGTGCAGCAGATTTACACAACTCATAGCACTAACATAAAGACAGAGTAAATATGTTAGAAGAAAACTTGTATAGTTTTCTTTTTTTCTTTGTGCAAAACAAGAAGGCAGAGAAGTTACACCTCTTGAGCTATCCAGATTTTAAATTATTTAATGCAGAATGCGTATTATAATACTGTGCAGGATACTGGAATGTGCAGTATACAATTATTCTTAAAAATCTGAAAAACTGCAGCTATGATTTCTCTTTGAACAAATCTGGTCACGAAATGTCTCAAGACGCATACATATTTTAAAAAATGTTTATGATCTATACCTACGATTACAATGTCACTGTTAATGAAAATACTTAAATTAGGATGTCACTTATTATTGAAATTTACATTTTAACACCTGAGGATATGGTGCTATCATCAGCAGCATCACCACCACACTTGCAATCAGCAATGATTTGTAAAACAGTGTAGGAGTGTTTTAAAAAATCATCTTATCGTTTATTGTATCACCACCTCGGGACTGATCAGATTATATACATACATAGAGATACAACTGCACCAGCTCCTATAACATTTAAAAAACCAGTTGCTTAAATTACGTAAAGGCAAACTGATCTAACATACTGTTTTTACACCGGAGGAAAAAAAAATCTACACTTCGGAATTTTCTCATCACATTGTCTACCAGCCTTTCATAAATGAGATCATACTAATTGCATAAAATGTATTAAAACGTATACACAGAGGGTGCATACATATATACAGAAAAAACGAACACAGTTACAATAAACGTAAAATACATACAGTGAACAAGAGACCTGCCTACAGCTGCACAACTTATACAATTTAGGGTACACTGTACACATAAGTTTCATCATTCCACAGGTTAAGAAGTTTATCTCAGGAAGCATTTATGCAAAAGCCTAAGATTTAATGGAGAATTTAGGTCGTGACTCACTTTGTGAAGAGCTCGCAGGAGACATGGCAGCTGGTGAGAGCATGCTAACTTGATTAAGATCCATAGATTGTTTCCGAGAAAGACCAGGAGGCTTAGAAGAAGGAGGAGGAGGAGTTGGGGATTTTAGATGGCCACTTGACTGTTGTGGACTAAAAATATTACCTGAAAAAGCATAATTAAAATACATTATTCTCAGAGTACATGTTAAAATGAATATTTCTTAGAAACCAATTTTGTGAACAATATAATCAGAAATCAAGAAAATTATGCTCTTTCCACAGAGAAGAAATTGATTTTTTTTTTTAAAAATGAAATCTTTACTAACAGGATATCATGTCACTTTACAATAGGCAGAACACATAGAAAGGAGACGCCCAAGTCAATAAATAATTACCTGAAGAGCTACTTCCTGAACTTGAAGGTAATTTGATGGGAGGAGGTCGGTGTTTTACACCTTTTCCCAATACTGAAGACTGTACAGAGCCTGATATACTTTCTGGCTGCTAGGAGGAAAGAGAAATTAACACTACCACAGCAATAATGTGAGCTTCCACATATTTGACAGAAAAGACAACTCAATTAATTTCTGTTAGACTTCTCAAAACCATGACAAAATTCCCTTCAAACATGTCAGTTTTTATTTATTTTAAAAACATAGCTTATGACCAACTCTCTTTAGATAAAAAGCTTACCATCAAGAAACAGCTTGAAAGTGCTGATAAAATTTAAACCAAAAAAAAAAAATTTAAGGCGTTTTACTTTTCTCTGTAATTCTGAAATCCTTCTTAGTGACTTTTCACAAATGCAAGAGCGACAGATGCATTTTAAATAAAAAGACAATTTGGTCTTACTTGAAAAATTACATCATTTCATTCATTCACCATCTGTATAAATACGCTATTTCCAACCAATAAGGATTTAGAGAGCAGGATCAGATTTCCCGACTGTAGGAGTAGGAATTTAAATACATTCAGGAAAATCCCATTGACTTCAGTGGGATCAGAACTTCACTAATCTTTTTAGTGGAAAGCTGCTCCCTTGCTCTTTGTTCTTATAGCCTGCTTATCAGGTTGTTTGAATACAAATTAACTTCAGCTAATCAAGTCTGTAGTTCTCACTCACAGCAGACCCTAAATCCATAATTCCAATAGCTGACACTGTCAAAAAAACTCCACAGTAAAGCAGGTATCCCATAAATGAAAGCAGTGTCTAAACAAACGTACAGTTAAAAAAAACTGCTGCAACTAGGAAAAAAATGAGGCTCTCAATATACTGAATGGAATATTTCAGTGCTGGAGACTAAACAAGATGTGCTTGGGCTAACAAATCCAGCACTGTGCAGAATCCTTTTTAGATAGCTTTGCTTCCACTGATTCTCAGAAATAAGAGACACTCCTTCTACACATTTCTAATTGCTTGCTTATAAAAAAGAATCTTCTGAGGAAAGATCTGAGGATTACCTTCCTCTTTTACTATGAAAAACTGTTTTCTTCATTTTGAAACTAAAGACTCATGCCCCATTCAAAAGAGGACTAGATGATTAAGTAGAGTAACCTGAGTAATTTTGGTCCAGCATTTGTTGGGCTTGGACAGCTGGAGAAGACAACTTCCAGAAGTATCCTCCCACCCTAAGTTATACCATGATTTTAATATAGATATAAAACAGATGATTGACAGAGGACAGAAAACAGATATAGAAGAGATAGAGAGAGGTGACAAAGTCAACAGACAGACGTAAAAAAGATATGAAATAGATATAAAATAGTCAACAGAAGACATAAGGTTGACATAAAA
>KZ505725.1:1191005-1230643 GCA_002844005.1 Limosa lapponica baueri
TGATTTTGTTGTTTTTAATTTTTCATCTTCAGACTAAAGAGAAAATAATTTAAATAATTTCTAAATGTAAAAGAAAAGAAGTTCAGCTACTACATCTATTTCTGTGTCTACTGACCTGTAAAATAAAACGCACAGCTGCATTTTATTATACTGCTCTGGGAAAGGTTCACCTGAACAGAGGAAAATGCTACAAAACCTTGGACCTAACTATACTATAAGTGGCTAAAAAAAATAAAAGACATGGCTAAAGGACACAACATTTGAACAGTGAAAACAAAAGTACTTTCTTCTAATTTTTCCCATATACTCTGAATGATTATGACAATAAAGCATTTAAAAATTCATTCAAAATGAACTTTTTAGGTTATTTTACTTTTACATGTGGATAGAAAAAAACTTATTCTAATAATCCAATAATCAAGTGCAAATAAAGAAACATATGGCTCGATAAACTCACTTCCATTTCTTTCCCTGGAGAAAGATGACTAAGGTTGACCGATCCACCTGAATTATGAAACATTTTCACAGGACATTTAGCTTCACTTTGTACTAACTCCTGATACTGGTTCACCACTCTGAAACAAACAATGAGGGCATAAAAAGATTAACAACTTTGAACTTCTAGTGTAGATATGTATATTTAAACACCTAATTGTATATGTTCCATAGTCATAAAATATTTATTTATAAGTAAGTGTACATTATGTATTCATATATCTATATAAAATAAGAGATGCACTTATATAAAACACACCTATATCTCCATATATCTCTCTACTTCATGTTCCTGGGCTCTTTTCTTAAATTTATTCCATTTTAACTTTTCTTTTAATCACTGTCTTTTTTTCAAATGCAAAATACAGTCTGCTTAAGAAGCAAGTTTAAGAAACATTCTTTAGGAGGAATGTACAAAGCAGTAGATAGAACAGCTCCCTTCCCAAAAGCAACTGCCGTTCTTCGGGATGTGAGTCAATTGGGGACCCATTCACTCCACAGGGGTCCTGAATCTTTTATAAAGTTGTGTCCTCTGCTTGTGCTCCCCCTGGAACAGTCACTTCTCCTTTAACCTGAGATCTACGGCAGATGAGGACTCTGAAAGCAAGGCATGAACTAAGAGGTCCATACTGAATGTAAGTCCAAGAAACAGTTACTACATCAAAAAGCGATCACTCTTCTTTGAGGACCAGGACAGACAGGTGTCCTGGTTTGAGGAAAAAACCACGACAACAAACAGGTCTTACGTGATGAGACTAACGAACAGTGATGTATCCAGGAATTTAAAGGATCAATAGCATCAGGCAAACAAGTTTAAAATACTGTTCTACCAAAACAAGTACTACACCACTACTAATTTGAAAGAACTAAGATAAGGGAATACTGTTTCACAAACATGAGCAGAATATACAGTGACCTTGCAGACTTGAAAAATCAAGCTGAAGACATGTTGTTGCTTACACTCTAAAAAGACTGAACTTCAATGAAAAACTGCTGGAATATTTCCATTAGCTTACACCTAAATGTGATGAGCTATGCTTTATTTTGGTATAGCACTGATTCAATATGCTGCTATATGACTAATGCAGACACAATCATGGGCCCCAATATACACGGCAGAGGAAAGGGTGCAATGTACTTTTTCCAGCAATTAGGTTTCAGACTGCCTTAAAATTACATTGGAATCGGAATAATAAAATGCTGCATACTCAAAAAGGTGGTCCTGCCCTCCTTCCTCCTCTACTGCTTTTTCTTGTCCTAGTCCCTGAAATCCAACTGCTTATTCTGATTGAAGGATTTGAGCAACCCAGTGACAAAGATGATCAGGAAAACAACCCCAGTTAAAACTAGACCCCTGTATTACTGTTGTTTTAGTTTTCAGCCAACCAATCCCCCAACTCAGCACAAACAGCAAAAGTCTACCAGTGTAAAGGACGCAGGAGAGAATATAAGCAATGAGTTTCTTGCTCAAAATTATCTATTAAAATACAGAACATTATTATCAATTTTTGACCAAATCAAGGACTCGTCCCCCTGCTAAGTACATAAGAAGAGGGCGAGGGGGTGGGGGGGAAGAGCTATGGCACGTACATCACCTTGAGGTCTCCTGTGAAGGCACAAAACCACAACTCACTTTGACAGAGATTGCTTTTTAAAAGTTCTGTGCTCATATGCACAAAGAAACACAGGTATCTGTAATGTGATGCACACTGACAAACATTTGAAGAAACACTTATTTTGCTGCCTCAGTTATCCCAGAATTGCCACCCATAATCATTTTACAACTAATATATACTGGAAAACTGTTTTGTTATTTGATTCAGCTTTCCTAGAGAAACAAGTAATGCACAGGACACAAAAGTAAATCATAGATATACAAATCCTAGATTTCACTTAAAGTTCAAATGAACAATTTCCATGATTGGTAATTTACCGTACAGAATGTCAAGATGAAATTCTTGCTAAGTGCTCTCAGAATTTTATTATTATTTATAATTCCTCCCGTTTTCCGCATCTGTTCTGCATCTGTTTCTATAACCACAACATTAGCAGTTCTAGTAGCTAAAAAGAACAAAATTCATTATTTGGCACCAAGCCAAATTTTGTATATACTATATTAATTTACCTTTCAGCATCAGTCTTCGAACCAATAAGGAACCTGAAATGTAAAATGTATAATACATTTTCAGTCATGAATTGGAAGAACATATTTCTATAATCACAAAACTTCAAGTTAGTATCAAGGCTGCTCTTTTTTCGGAGCTGCTGAAAATACAATACTGTATCCAGTATTATTTAGTACTTGAAATACAAACTTGGCTTCATAACTGCATATACAATGTACACACTTGGTCTAATACGGCCTCCTTTTAGAGTAAATTGCCTACAAAGCAAAAGACAGAATATGAAAGTTTTATATTTTTTTAAAAATGGGAGTGCTACAGAATTGCTACTATAAAAAGGACAAAAGTTACGTATAAATCAACATATCAATACGCTCACACTGAATTATAAACCTAAGTGTCCTGTGGGTATGTCAAAGATTGTGCTGGAATCTGTACTGAAACACAGATTTTTGCTGGAAACAGTGTTGACAATACAGGGATGTTTTTGTTACCGCTGAGCAGTGCTTAGACAGAGTCAAGGCCTTTTCTGCTTCTCACCCTACCCCATCAATGATCAGGCTGGGGGTGCACAAAAGTTGGGAGGGGACACAGCCAGGAGAGCTGACCCCAAATGACCAAAGGGGTATTCCATACCATGTGATGTCATGGTGAGTGATAAAAAGCTGGGGGAGGAAGGAAGAAGGGGGGATGTTCTGAGTTACAGCATTTGTCTTCTCAAGTAACCATTATGGTGATGAAGCCCTGCTTCCCTGGAGATGGCTAAGCACCTGCCTGACGATGGGAAGTAGTGAATTAATTCCTTGTTTTGCTTTCCTTGTGTGCACAGCTTTTGCTTTACCCACTAAACTGTCTTTATCTCAACCCACAAGTTTTCTCACTTTTACCCCTGCAATTCTCTTCCTCATCCCACCAGAGGGGCTGGAAGGAGGGGGTGTTGAATAAATGAGTGGCTGCGTGGTGCTTAGCTGCCCACTGGGGTTAAACCAGGACAGTATGGAAACAAACAGTAAATAGCTCAGTCCGTGGATAACACATCCTGACTATTAAGAAGACCTTATAATTTTTAATAAAACATAAGATAGGAATTATATACTAGACAATAAAAATAACTTTCATTAACAGAGCTAAAGTTGGCTCAGACTCACTGCTCCTTGCCTTACTGAAATTTATAGGGTCTACTCTGCTGCACAGGTTCTTCCACACAAAGAATCTGGTACACAACAAAATGAGCCAAGAAGAGAGAACCTTTGTAGAACCACAGACAGCAGCAGATTCAAATTCAAAGTGCCGAAGCTTTTTAGGAGCTCATGTTTTCCTTCATCACTTACTTAACCTAAATTTATTTGAATAAGAGTAAACACAATATAATGAAGTCTTATGCTTTCAAAGTATCAGGCAAATTTTGGCAACAGTGAAAACTATGAGTAACACTGAAAAACAGTGCTAAAAATGTCTCATGGTGTCTCCGCAATTTGAGCTGTTAGGGTATTGAGCTTTTTTTTTTGTTTTTTAAAATACAATATATCTTTCATGTAAAAGGACATTCAGATTTAACATAACAGTACATTTAAGACATAATGGTTGTTTGAACACATTTTGTCTTGGTTTTTTTTTTTGGTTAAAAAAATTTTAGGTTCATTAGCTGAATTTTTCAAACAAAACTCTTCCATCAGATTTCTAGCTCTAGAGTATTTTAATGACTGAAAATGATACATAATGTTTGTCTTTGTTCATCTATCAGACCACAGCACAGTTCAAATGAACATGCAACTTACTGTGATGGAGTTAATAGGTTGTCATTTTCCTCATCACCTTTGAGTGTCTGAATTTTACCATAGTACAAGGGATTGCCAAGAGACTGAAAAATGGTCAGTTTTGTTTTTTGAAGCTGATTACCAACTTCACATTCAAACACATAATCATCTTTTATTTCCTAAAAAGGCAGAAGAAAATAACCAAGTAAGTCTTAAACAAGTGATTACAGAAACAGCTAGTAAAATATACCAGTTCTATACAATAAAGTAAGAAGCACTGTAAGAATGGGTGCATTATCTAAAATGAAAGTGATTTGAGAAGTAGTTATCTAAAGGGATGAGAAGAAAAATAGTTTACAGTCTCTTAAAAATACAAAAATATTGCAAACCCTAAATAATCACGTTAGATATGGAAAGACAGACTGCGTAAATGTGCGCAGAAAGTTTTATATAAATTATGACAATGCAAGCATTCCAACTAAAAAGCTGGAGATGAAGTTCTATGGGAAAGTATTACTTTTTGCTAATAAGAAATTACAAAGACATTGTGATAGATACTGTTAATAAAGATTAATTCTTTGTAATTTCAGAGGAAAGACATTATGAATTGATTTATGGCTAATTATATTAAGTGACTACTTCTTATCAAATCATGTAATCTGTGCCAAAAATCTTAAGGTTCAACTTAAACAGAAAGAGGTTTTTGTAAGAGTTATTTAATATTACTTCATCTCTTTTCAAATTTAATATTTTAACAGAAGTTCTTCTCCATCAATCTTTGAGTATTTGAGTGAAGAAAGCAATTGGTTGAGTAGAGTACTGCTCTCCATAACTTACTACGATTTCTTTACTATATAGCCAGAGCACATATTACTTGGGAGATTAAAGGTGCTGTTCCTTGCATTTCGGGAAAACTCGAGGAAACTACAAGACTGATCACATGCATTTTGCACAGTATAAAATGATAAGTATCTGTGGTAATCTTTCTGTGTCTGTATAACACATGGAAGATTAATTACATTGGGGGAAGGAAGAGTATTTTCACATTACTCAGATTTTGTTGAAATAAGAGGCATTTTAACTAGAGACACAGAAGTTTGGCCAAAGGTCTAAACTACTCACATGGGCTGGCCAGACAGTTGGTTGTGAGTCATCAGGCTTGATAGACTTTTCCACTTTGGCATATTTTTCCACCTTAAAGAAAATTGAGATATCAGAAAAGAAAGAACAATAGTCAAATTGGGCCAGAGTTGAAGCCAATCTAGCACAGCTTCTTGTTTTTAACAGTGGCTAACATAACAGTGTTTAAAAGTGAGCGCAAGAAACAGACAAGAAACAGACATAACTCAATACTCTGTACAGCATCCCCCCTTTGTCTTATGCATTCAGAAAAAGCGGAGAACCTTCAGAACTTTACTAAATTTATTCTGTTACACCATATTTCCTATGGAAATTTAACAAAAATCTGAAACATTAAGACTACAGATGGAAATCACTGCCTGCAATGTAGTATGGTTAAGAAATTTCACATTACCAGTAACTCCTAAAGACTCTGATTAGGTCAGGTACAACACTGTTGAAGTGCAAAGGACGAGAAGGTTTGTACAAACTTACAGCATCATTTCATGTGTAACGTACGCTCTGGCCAGCCCTATTAAGTCCAAAGCTACAATCTTGTCTAGTCTACTGAGTCCCTTCTCTATGCTAGTAGTATGTGCTTTGGCACTGTCAGAAACCAAGAATGTGAAGAGTCCCTGAAAGAAGAATGCACACAGAGTGATTGGAAGAATTCCCAACTAGAACTCTCATATAAAAAAAATTAAACTATTGAAAATATTATGTCCCATAGTATCATAACTTTTTTCCTCAAAAAAGAGGAATTGCTACCAAGCTGAGAAGTGACTCATTTTTAAATAATTTCCTTACTTCATCTCTTTTTCTATTTTTTCTATTATCAGACAACTTCAAATAGACGTGTGCATTGAACCCACAGATGAAAAATATTAAAGGTCTGTTTGCACTGTTTATCTCATCCAAACTATCATGTTACAATTGCAATGTATTCCCAATGTGGTTTAGCTTCTGTTTATACCTTACAGTACAGAAAACCCATTTTGAACATTAAAGTCACTCCCACTTTTTAAAGGTCATTCTTTGATACTGGATACTCTTTAGTCACTTCTTCACACAATACAATTGCTAATAATTGCTAATGGTAACAACTGGACTTACATCCACTTCAGAAGGTGCAGTCAAATAGCACGGGTTCTGTTTCCACATATCTACGCACTGCAAGATGAAAGAGTGGAATTAATGTATTAAATAAGTAGTTAGAAGTATACCCACCTATGTCTCAGAACACTTACATTTCCAGCTTTAGAAATTTTGAGGTCATACTGCTGGGCTCCTTTCCTCTCCTTTCTTTTCTGTAAGTAGTCAAGTAGTCTGAGCTGAGGCGGAGTTGAATAGTGAGCTACTTCCTGCTGTCTGTTCAGAGATGACCTTGAGTACCTTTTGAAGCACCTATGGTAAAACGACAGATAAGCTTGTAAAACCATCAAAATGAAATTCCCCACTGCCTGTGTACAAACACAAAAATACGCAGAGAAGTGCTACTCACACTGAGACTGGAAGTCAGGTTTTGAAATACTAATTCAAAATCGCTATTCTGGATTACACTGTAACATAAAACTCTTGATTTTATATTTTTAAAAAATGCTAATATTCTCTTCATGTGTTTCAGCACTATGAATGGGATTATTTTTGAAATGCGTAACTGAAGTACCTTGTCAAAATGAGTAACCAACTGAAAAGCTGCCAAGCTAAAAAAATTATTATCATAGATTTCAGTTCTGTCAAAAGATCTGTGTTCCGCTTATGTAACTATAAAGTTATAAACACAGGTTATATACCCTCCGTTCTTTGTCTCATGCCAAACCCATTGGTACATTAATGCTCTTCTGGACATTCATTTAACACCTTCGCCTATTTTTCTAGTGGAAAGTTTGTAGACCACCAAGCTCTAACCTTAAGCACAGATTGATCAATTCCACCATTTAAACTTTTTTAGACTGGTTGTACACTAGCATAGGATTCAATGCAAATCTAGTTTTAAGTATTTCAGTAATCCTGAGAGGCCATTAGTACATTTTCATTCTACAGAGTGAATGCAACTCTTTTAGCAGAGCGAACATGAATCATTTCAAGCTTTTGTGGAAAAACGTAAGAACGATGCCCAAAAGTGAAATAATTTCAACATTTTGCATCTAGTGCATTTCACATTACTTTTAAGTTTTCTAAGATTCTAATATGCCTAAATGTCAAGCCTACGAGTAATTCCCTTATTTCCTCATTCAAGGTTAAACTCGTACATGACTTTTAACAAATCAGAGTCCAACATGCAGGATACCCATTTAGATATTTTATATTACTTAGCTGCCACCTGACTCTGCTTACACCTGAATTATGCAAAAAAAGAACAAAATCAGAACTGCAATAACGCATTAATAATATACATACACACTTTTGATACGCAAAAATACGCATATTACAGTATCTACTACTAACTGAAATACAGTATAATATCGAGCACTTAAAAATAAGATATAATTTCTTCACTGTACCCCATATTCCTAATATTTAAATGGATACTACTTTGAGCACTGCATATGAAAAGCAAAATTTTCACGTAAAGCATTGCTTATACTTTTCTTCAAAATACTTCATAAAATTTCAAAGAAAGTCTCAACACGCTTCACACTGAAAATTACCGTTTCATGGGGCGAGTGTTCATCTTCTGCTTGTTGTACAGGAGTCTGTTTGTAGTACAGGTCACTGCTATTGAAGGATCAAGACACAAAGGCTCTGCTGTAGCCAAAATAAGTTGGCTCTCAAGTAGGAGTTTGTCCTCCTGTAATATACACAGCTATTAATAAATGTAAAAATATGACGACTTTTACACTAATTAAGTTGACATATACCTATGGATACGTGCACATTATCTTAAAGAAAACTGAAAAAATTGTGTGTGGACAGTCAACAAAAGAAAATATTCAACATATAAGTATCACTAACCATTACTTTGAGTTACAGAGCTTTGGGTGGAGTTTCCAATAGGAAAATAAATCCTTCTGAAAAGTAGAGGGCATGTTCTTTTTTTTTCAGTGTTTGTGTCTTCTTTGTTTTAAACATAGTACTAGTGGCAATGAAACCCATTTTGTGTCAGTTGTTTACATTGATGGACTGGCAATCAGTGCCATAAAGATGATCTACCTGGGACTTTAGATTACAATTTGAAAAGGATTTGAGCATGAAATACAAAGACGTTAAGTACACCCTGCTATTTAGCATTTAACTAACTATAACTCTACAACCATAGTTACTTAGGATTCTCCTTATTGTAACAGTATCAACAGTAAAACGATGCTAGAGGAGCAACTGTGCCATTAGACTCCAGCTGCTGTTCTGGGGATGTATGTTGAAGTTGAATGAAGTAAGATAAACTACTTAGAGCAACTCCAATACCGTCATCCTGCATTACCAAAAATTAAGGTCTGATTCTACAAAACTTTTAGCAAAACCTATCTCCCCGTAAGATGCCGTAGAAGACGATGCTATTAACAAGTTACTTTTCAGGTCTCTGGAGCATGTCCCATGCAGCACTATGCACATCACTGACAGTCTAAATTAATCAAAAACATAATAAGGTTTGTTCATCAGATTTTATTACACAAATAAATAAATTTTATTTTATTGTGTATTTACCACATCACTGTAAAGTTTTAAAATAGCTGCTAACCCACCTGCGTCCATTTGTGGTTGTCACTTGTTATAGAATGCACATCACAAATTAAAGTCTGAGGAGGAAGACATAATGGTAATTAGCTTTCAACTTAATAATAAGATTTCTTAACATATCTTCAGCAATAGCTCATATCCAGTCTAGGAACTACCCTAACAGTGAAGAATGACTTAGAAACACTTCTTACCTGCATTGTAGGACGCAAAAGAATGTGCTTGCTTTGGTACGTTGGAGATTTCATGTTACCAGACTGCCTATAGTCACGTATTTCTGCTATGACACATCCACAATGAAAAATATTAACCTAGTTGAAACAAGAAAAACCCTTGTAAATAAACAAATATTTACCAATCTGCCTTAGCTCCTGCCTCCAAAAAGTTTCTTATATATCATATAATATTCAGTGATTCTATGAATAGAACTAATCACTGATACTGTCAGACCAGCAGCCTTTACTACATATATCTCCAAATGCACTGTTTTCATATGCCAGCAATGTCTTTTTAAGAAATTCCCACGTCAAATATTTTATGACAATGAAAAAGGATATTTTGCTAGAGCACAGAGCTGAAGTTGTCTGGCAGCCTTAACCACAGCAATCTCTCCTCTATACCTTTCTACCCACCACTTATTATTTTTTTCCTATATATCAATAAAATATTTATTTGGGGTATTAAATATTACAGCTCCAAACACACAAGTGTTTTACATCTTATGGTTGGAATGACTGATATGAAGCATTAAAAAAAAAAAAATCAAGGTTTATCTGGGTATAAAACGTAAGTTCTTTTTGAAAACAAAATTTTCAAACCTGAGATTTTTCTAAAAGATCAACCAAAATAGGTGGTAGCTCCTCTGCATCCAAATATTCAAGCAGCTCTCCTTCCTCATAAGGCAGCCGAATGGTCTCAGAATCTGAATTTAAACAAAACATTCTGATTTTCTTTTGCCTCTCAATGTGAAATATAAAACAAGCTTGCACAGGAAAAAAGCAGTACTGGTGGAAGCCTATCCAAACAGGCAATTTTTTTGCGTATTATTTTTCTTACATCTATTTCTCTTCCCAGAGCTTGATTTTGCCCTTATTTTGCCAAAAGGCAACAAGCCTTTCTATCTCAATGGGAGAAAATTTTTGCTCCCAGCTGATGTACTGTATGCTCTTATGGCATGTCACAGTACCCGTGGCATGAAGATGCAACTTAACTGGAACACAGGTGCATTTATCATAGAATAGTTTGGGTTGAAAGAGACCTTTATAGTCTAACCCCCTGCAATGAGCAGGGACATGTTCAATTAGCATTTAGTCAGATCTAGATCTAGGAAGCAGCGAAAGAAACAATATGACAGAAGGAGCCTGAAGCGAGAAAAACTCAGATAAGCAACTCAGGAAGCTAACGGAATACAAAAGAATGGAGGGCTATCAAAAAGACTCATCTCTACTGATTTACGCTGCACCATTAGAGACCATTTCTAAGCACCTCACAGCTCTATGAAAATTTTTAGTTCAAAATACAGTTGTGGTTTTTTCCACAAGGGATTATGTTAGAAGTGAAACAGTTAAAAGTAAATAACAGTACATTCTAACTATCTATATACCATTCTGAGTATTTTTAAAAATAAATAGCAAAAATATTACCTGAACCATTTTTTCCCCTGAGCATAAGTGAATAACCCTCATTTCCCGGATAGAGGTTCACTACCAGACATGACAACGTCTCCTGCATAACCAGCTTCTCAAGTAAATTCACATTGCGCCTCAGCTTCTGCTTTAAAAGTAAACATTGCTTATGAACATGATACTACAAAGTAATCAGTAGCAATAAAAACAACTGCTAGAATACAAGTAGTATTTAGATTAATGTTGAAGTATACAACTAAACAAGTGCAGCTAAATTTAATCGGGCTCTATTCAGCACAGTATATTCATTATGTATTATTACACGTTTGGATTTTTTTTAAAAGAACAACACACTCATTTAAATTAAAAAAACAACTCTTGAATTATAAGTCCACAGACAACACAGTTAACAAGAATGACCCTATGTTACAATGTTGTAAATCTACAGTGCACTATTATTTGTTTAATTTCTATAAGCACCATTTACACCATCAGTTATACACTATACATTGTTTGATAGCAACAAAATATTTAGTACTTTCAAACATTCTTAACAGAAGCAGGTACTTCTTTCCAGGATTAAAATATTGAATTATAGCATTTGAAAGCTTTCTTAATTGCATTGCCTTCTCTGTATTTGCCGAAATCTGATCCAGCAGCTGCAGACACTATTCCCTTTTTTAATTGTAATGATCTCTCCCACAATAACAGATTTTTAAAATTCATTAGTATGTTTCAAAGACCCCATGTACATCCTACAAATTTAAATATTTTAAAAGATATACCCCATCCCCTCAGCCATCCCCCCTCCGAGAACTTAAAACAATGAATTCTAAATGGCAGATAATTTTACACCTTCTGGTTGGAGGGTAGATTTCATAGTTGAATAACAGGTCTGGGTGGAACCATTCACTGCAAGTTAACTACTCATCTCACACCCATCCAACTAAGAAGCAGTGGGCTATTTCTTTTTGAACAAATTTATCCTTCTAGAGGTATTGGGAAGATAGGAAGCAGAATCATCAACAAGAACAAAACCCCAAATCGCACAGCAATATAATCCAACAGATTATTTTGACAGATATGCAGAAAAAAAAAGGAGGAAAATTTTTTTCATCTCCTGCTACATCATTTTGGCACCATTGCTTGAAGTTAACTCTTCCCCATGCGTCATGAGCAATGGTGACTTCATCCTACTGCCTTTCACAGTTTAGAAATTGTGGATACTAACAAAGAAAATGACAAAGCAGCACATAGAATCATAGAATTGTTCAGTTTGGAAAAGACCCTTGGGATCATCAAGTCCAACCATCAACCCTACTCTACAAAGTTCTCCCCTACACCATATCCCCCAGCACTGCATCTAAACAGCTCTTAAACACATTCAGAGATGGTGACTCAACCACCTCCCTGGGCAGCCTATTCCAGTGTCTGACCACTCTTTCCATGAAGATGTCTAGTCTAAACCTACCCTGTTGCAGCTTGAAGCCATTCCCTCTTGTTCTATTGCTAATTACCTGTGAGAAGAGACCACCACCATAAATTCTGGAGAATTAATGGGGAAAGAGCTGGAGGAGCAGGGGAGAATGAGGACAATGTGGCATGGCAACTGTGTAAGTAGAGACTACTCAGGAAATCCAGTTCCTCACATAGGACTCTGGTGATGCAGCCCATTATGCAAAACATTTTTCAGTTAAAATTCCTATTAACAACCCCCTAGATGTACCCCAGAATAAGACACTGCACACGTGCTGCTTCAATTTTCAGACGTTGCTGAGTAGAGGATAAAGCTATTTGGCTTTCACTTAGTATGAAGCAGCCTGGGGTACAGTAATTGCCATCGAAGAGCAAAGTCAATGCTCAAACTCTGATGTATTTTCTCTTAAGAACTGAGATATTGTCATCTTTTGATGGAAAAGTTCTTTCTCACTGTTGGATAGATTAATACTTTCATATTTAGTTATGCAATGGCATCAGGAGGACCGAAAGGAATATGACAATTCTGTAAGAGTTGATTTGAAAAAGGATCATCAGGTTACGTAAGAGAGGTTAAGAAGAAATTAATTACTTATACTAAAGTTATATTTAAGAAAGGAAGCAATCAAAAAACCCAATTCCATTGCTCTATCATTGGCACAGAAATAATACTGCTCCTAACAGTTGTTACTAATAATATTGTTAAAGTTTCTAACTCAACTTTGCTATTTTCATGAGCTGAAGAAAAAGGATCATTCAATTAAGGGCATTATTCCATCCAAAATACAGGCACTGAATAATTTATACTAACTAGTAACCACTCATAGAATTTCCAAGTAAGCAGTTCACCTTTTTCCCTAGAAATTTGTCTATGCATGCATGAAATAGCCATGAGATTTATTTTTATGGAAGACCTCTGCTCCTTAAACATCTCATAAGTAAAATACATAATGGTAATTCAATTGCAAATGTAATAAATTCTGTTAATCACATCAGTCTAGTTTAAACTTAGTTGGCGAATGACGTTAGCTTTATTTTTTTAGTTTTTTTCAATAATAGTTGGCCAGTTATGGCTTAGGGTTTTTTTTGCTTGTTTCATTTTTTGGGGGTTTAGGATGTTGAAGGGGGAAGACAGGTAGAGGAAAGAAAAGAAGTCAGTAACACAGACCTAAGAACACTTTTGACTCTCCATTCACATAGAATCATAGAATGGTTTGGGTTGGAAGGGACCTTAGAGATCATCTAGTTCCAACCCGCCTTCCGTGGCCAGGGACACCTTCCACTAGACCAGGTTGCTCAAAGCCCCATCCAGCCTCGCCCTGAACACCTCCAGGGATGGGGCGACCACAGCTTTTCTGGGCAACCTGTTCCAGTGTCTCGCCACCCTCACAGTAAACAATTTCTTCTGAATATCTAATCTGAATCTCCCCTATTCCAGTTTAAAACCATTACCCCCCATCCTATCACTACATGCCCTTGTTAAAAGTCCCTTTTCAGCTTTCTTGTAGGCCCCCTTTAGGTACTGGAAGGCTGCTCTAAGTTTTCCCCGGAGCCTTCTCTTCTCCAGGATGAACAGCCCCAACCGTCTCAGCCTGCATTCCTATGACCTGAGCTTGTTAAAGACTTATTCTAAGCATATTTTAAAATACAAAGCCTCTCTAAGACATGGGAGTAAATTAGCATTTTAAGTACAAACATTTCAATGAGCAGGTAGTTACATTTCACTAAGTAGGAAAATTTTTTATAACTACAAAAATCAGCTTTCTCCTTTGAGCTGGCTATTAGAGATACTAGCTCAGAGCTGATATTAAGCATTAGCTCAGGTGTTGTCTGGAAAGACTTTAAAGATTGAGGATTGGCCTGAGGTGTATTACATTTCTTAAGTGTTCATTGCAGTATATCGCAAGAGTTCAGACTCCATGCAACCGGGCCAGTTCTACTGCTCTGTTACATGAGCTAAAACTCCTAACCCCCTCCGACTTCATCCGCAGAAAAGCGGCGCTCCCTCCTGAACACGCACCACAGTGACTGTGTGATGGCTGGAAGCACCACAGAGAAGGCACAGGTGCCTTCTTACACTCCCAGTGACTTCTGAAGACTACCGCTAAAAAAAGAATACTGAGTACTCCTCCCTAAAAGGACTGAAGAATGATTTTACGCTATGTTTGTTATTCCTCTGTCTCTGGCCACGAGCGATATGTTAATTTTAATGTCTACTCCTCCAGCGGTGCACCAGTGGTACACAAAATTATGATTTTATCTTAACCATGACTGGTTTTTTTGTCCCTCACTGTGGCATCCTAATTCGATTTTCCCACTTACCTTTATGACTGAAAAGTTGGTCAAAAACCATAAAATAACCAGATCATCTCCATAAAAAAGCTCTTGTTACTATTTATTACATCTCTGTGAAATGGAAGTCTAGAACAACCACCCCCAGGTTCTTCCCTTGACTTTGGACACATTTCATTAATCCCAGCACCACTTTACAAATATATAGAAGATGCACCTCAGAAAGTACAATTTTGTCTCAACTTAAACAGAACTATTAACTATTTGAAAACTAAGCGTTATTCTTTCAGGAAGCAGAAAAAACAAAGGGGAGTTTTTTTATACATTGAAAAATAAAACCTAACTCACTAAAACAACTTGAGGAAACATCATGTTTTGGTTACAAAATACAAGGAATAAACTCAAACCTGGAGATGTTTGTGACCTAGCTGAACCAAAATCAGACCCTGAGAGAAGATTGCAACTCATAATTAAGTATACTTCCACTAGGATGTAACTGGCTGTGTGTCAATCTTTTGGCTGCCATTTTAATAGAGACTAATATCAATGCAGCTCATAAAGACAAGGGCTGTGCAGCCTCTGCAGTGAAGGCAAGAAAACATTTGTTTCGTAAGTAACACCTAAGGTAAGCTTTTGCAGATCAAACTTCAGGAATACTGTGATCTGAACAAAGTCTGATTGTTTCACCCTAACGAGGTTAGCTTTACTTTAAAGTGTATTCTTACAGTCAATTGTTTCTTTACACATTCAAGAACAGAAAGATGTATGGAAGATGATGCTTTATACAGCTTCCCAAATACATCCAACTCTGCATATCATTCATCACCATTAGAGATCAATCAAGGACAAAATTCGCACTGTTATCTGGCACGATTTGGTTTATTCATGTATCATAATTACTCATTCCCCGCAGCTACCAGTGTACCTCTTAGAAGCGCTTTTACAGCAAAGTAGCAAATATGCGCTTTACTACTTTTGCACTAGTCCAACATGGAACTGACGTGACTTTAACAGTGTTCTAAAAGTTTCACTACACTGAGATGCCTTCAAACTTGCACACTGATGCTACCATGTGCAGCTGTCAGAAGGCACCAATTGAGAATACCTGACTGATCAGTGATTGTTGGTAGTTGAGGCCCCCAGATTCACCTGCAGAGTATAGATCCTTCCAGCCCACAGATCAGGTCTGTTTCTATATTTGTATTTAAGACTGCTTTCAAAACCATTGTTAAGATTTTTATTTCTTTCAACTTTTAGGTACAGGAATACTGCACACTAGAGTCCAAATGAAGCAAATTGCTCTAGATAATCACCTCAGCATAGTTAGCTCTCTCTCTAGTGTGCATACGTACAAATAGAAGAGACGCTGAGAAGTAATGAAGCTGGGCAGACTGGACTAATAGAGAATTAATAATTAATTAGTCCCCTGTGAATTATCATGGAAAATCTGGTCTTCCCCATGAACACCGAGAAAAAGGATATGAGTGACCAAGTAAACTGCAGGGTAGAAAATAGGGACATGGGAGAAATGCAGTATTACAAGAGCTAAGATAAAGGGAGAAAGACTGAAAAATAATACTCAGTGTCAATTTAAAAATTGCTTCTGAGCATAATTACAACTTGTACCATCAAAATGGCACAATATTGGGATAGAAACTTTGATAGTCCTGTACAATAAAACCTTTAAGCTACATTCAAGTAATTGGTCAAACTCGAGTCAGAATACTATTTCCTTCTTCAGTTTTATTGTGCAAATTAAGAGACAAATAAGCAGCCCTATGCTCATGGATGAAGTTTCACCATAGCATTATATTCTCACCTTTGCACTTTGATCTTTGAACTTCACATTTTCAATAACAGTAATCCATAAGAACAATATATCTATTAACTATCCACATCTTAGCTTAGTTAATAAAGGCTCTAAATGTAAATTTTTCTATCATAATAAGCTTCCAGTTCTTCAACAAAGAACTTAAATTTTTACTCAAATCTAGATCAGAAATAATCTACTTCATCTACTGTGATAACTCTCTTCACTACTTAAATTTTATTACAGTTGGGTAAGTTTGCCAAGCGCCTTCTAATTTAGCAACAACTACAGTATTGAAATTCTACCTTGTTTTCCCCACAGATTTCAGTCTAGCAACCCTAATCTTCTCCCTGCTGCTCAAATATTTTGTTACTCATTCACTATTGATGTTTTAATCTTTTCAAGTCTGCAATTTGCTTAACACCTTACTCATGTTTCCGATATGAATCAGCATCGTATGCTAAATAAAACCAACTACATCAGAACCACCAAAAAGAATTACAGGTGCTCAGTAACTAATATCGCATTCACATTTGTCTTATAGCTTTTTACTTCCTTGGGAAGCAGCAATACGGCAGATTCCACACTTGTTCTTCTCATTCCGTTTGATGCGCACTGTTAAGCAAGGTCGCTTGGGACTTCTACACCTTAGATTTATTGTTGCTAAGCCTGTTTAAGCTTCTTTGTTAATGTTATGGAAAAAATTCACAGAACATCTTAGTAGTTCCTCAGTTATCCAAGAAGCAAATCTGAATTTAAAACAAAGCACACATTCTAAAAAACTCTCCCCATTTTTTCCCCATGTCATGCTAGGCAATGGGTTCTGTAACAGTGATACTGACAACAATGCATGTGGCATTGACGCTGGCCCTGAACTTGACCACAACTGACTGCGGTGACGCAGGATTAAGTCAGAATAGACAGGTTGCTCAAGCCAGTCTAGGCCTTACTATTCATATTATATCACTCAGTTATTTTAATAGTACTGTTACACAATAAATTTGTTAGATACACCTCTGCATTCTAGACCATTCTTTTGAAATTCTCTTCATACAAAGAAAAGCGTCTCAAGAGTACAGTCTGGAGAATCCTCTGCCAGCATTCTACCTTCAAAATCAGATTTAGGGTTACCCTCACCTTGGTTTTATTTCAAACTGAACTAAGATAATGCTATTAAATTACAGTTTAGTCCATAAAATTCATAACAATCATTTCTCCTGTAGTGTTAGCCTTAGGTCACTACTACAGAAACCAGATTTTATTTATTTTTAAC
Source organism: Limosa lapponica baueri (assembly GCA_002844005.1). Classification (NCBI taxonomy): domain Eukaryota; kingdom Metazoa; phylum Chordata; class Aves; order Charadriiformes; family Scolopacidae; genus Limosa; species Limosa lapponica. The sequence goes on from KZ505725.1 coordinate 1,208,651, forward strand.
AAAGGAATTAGGTGAAATAAAAAAAAAATATTGTCTGAACTTGTCTGTTCAGACAGCAATGAAAAGCTGCTCAGTAATTTCCACTTACCTTTATCTCAGGCTCTTTTTCACATTCTTCTATATATAAATCATAGAGTTTTTGAAATACAGATTTTCTGAAATTAAAAAAAAAAAAAACTTAAAATGTAACCAAAATTAAATTAAAGAAATGCTATTTAAATGCTAAATACCAAAACTCTTACTACCTTCCACTTGATAAATATTTTCTTTTGGGAGGTCTCTGACGGGCACTTTCAATAATGTACTAGAAGAGAAAAGTAAACCAAAAAATAACATATATATTACAAAGAAATTTAATTCTAGCTACCAGGCAACTTTAGATCATTAGCATACAGTGTTCAATGGATAAAGAAAAAAATTAATGGTTATGGTACATGACTGCTTCAAAACTGTACTGAACATGATCTGGTGTACGCCATAGTCATCAACAAGGACACAACTCAATTCAGCTGTGAAACAGCTGTGAAACACAGCATTTCATGGCTATAGCATGACTTGAAAGCAAAGTTGATTTTTGCATTCATGGTTTGTAATTACAGTAGTAAACACTACTGTAGCAGTTATAAACACTACTGTAGTAGTCAATGCTCAAGTTAACCAATGTAGTAGTAATACATTGTAGTAGTACATTGTACCAAGTAACCAATGTAGTAGTCAATGTACTCAAGTTAACATGCTAAGATACAATTAAATTCACGTGTACTGGCTCGACACTATTTACAAGTCAAGTACTCCTCAACATAACCAACTTCAGGAAGTCTAATTTTCCCCTTTTTTCTTGCATTTACACTAGTTTTCTCTATAGAACTGTGTATTATAAATAGAATTCATGTACATTAAATATTTGAATTAAAAACAAAGAAGAAAGATATCATCCCACATTAAATGTGTCTTATATTCTAACAAGGTTTTTCCAAATCTCTATTGTTTGTCTAAAGTATTTTGATTAACGACTTAGTTCAGAATTTCAGTGAAGAGAGGTTCTCCCACAGAAACGTGTTTTTCCCATAATAGGGTTCGAGGTAACCATTATAGCGGATGCCAGCATGAAAGAACATGAACACAAAGGCACTTGCCTCTTTATTCTAACTGGGCTACCCTTAAAAACACAAACAGGATTTTGCCATATTTTTCTCTCTGCTCTCTCTGGACCACCACTGTACAGCTCTGATTGTGCCACGTACAGCTCTGTGTACCAGCACATCGATTTGCTGGTTTAAAAGGGGAAAACTGAAGTCCTGCATAATCTATCACCATTGCAACTGATGACGTTCGCAGAACAATGGCCAAGAGACAAATATGTCACATTGCAATTTTAGTGAGAATTTTGCAAAACCAGTGTAACACGTACGGGTGATTATTTATATACACACACACACACATATTTACATAACATGCTCCTCCACTGCCTTTCAGAAGAAATATAAAAATACAATAGTTATTTTTTAACTAAGAGACCAATATATTATGTGTAAGCAAATAACGTAGCTACTCCTTACCTCTGCACGATCCAATGCCAGTTCTAAAGCTTGTTGCTGCAAGAATTACAAAGGTTTTTTTTAGAAAGTATATTAACTGTTTAAATAGCCTTATACATAAAAACCACTACAAAAACTCTATTACTACTGATGCGAATTTATAGTTAGAAGATGGACTCAAACATTATTTGGCAAATACTAAACTTAGAAGCTGAAACTCAGCAACTGCATCAAAAGTAATTAATCCCACTGCCAAGTGCCTACAGTTGAAAGGTTTTGACTGAATTATGAAGTCTTAGAACAATGAAAGGCAATTCAATTAAAAGCAGGAACACAAATTACACCTAATAAAAGAAATAACAAATATTAACCAAAACAATTAGAGATGACAAGTAGAAAATCTAGGTTACACTATTAAAAAAAAAGAGAGAAGTGTTTTGGAGAATCTTCCACTCTTCAGTAAACTTAGAAACACTTGTAATAAGAACTCCTTCCCATATATATGTATTTGTGTTGCTTCCTCAGTTTAAGCCATCCAGCTGTTGATGAAAGCAAATAACCTTACTCAAACCTCAAGGAACAGATGGCGTATGAGCCATGTCCAAAACATAGCAGTACTAGGTATTTCATACATCAGAATAGAATTCAGAGGAGAAAAGCATATGACAGTAACAACAACACAGTAAAAATACTCAGGCTTTTTACCATTCACTTACAGTGTCTCTAATACAAAATTTCTACCTGTTCAAAAAAAAAAAAAAAGCAAAAAGCACTTGATGTGACATTAGAACCTGTCACTGGAGAACATTAAAATTTTGAAGTGTTTAGGTGTTTATATGAATACGTCAAATATTCATGTTTTCTATACAGGTCTAGTGGATAACTGCATGATTTCAGACATTCAATTCACTGACTGACAATAGGTAAAAATCCATGGCAATATTGTCACCTGTGACTAGAAGAATGCTATGTGGAGGCTGGATTTATACTTTGTACTCAACTGACTAAAACCAGTCATGACTAAAAACACACCATATGATGCACTGGACAGCGAGTAAGTGTTTAGAAGTATTTACAAGCTACGAATGAAGATATCCCTGAAAAACAGAAATATCAGAACTCCAGATTGAGAACCAAAATATATATATTTTTTTTTTAAAGAAAATGAGAAGCATTAATGGCATTCTTCTCATCAGCCAGACAGCTAACAGACCAGAGTGAAAAGATCTGAAAATATATGACCTGAATCATAACTTACCATTGTAGTTGAAGCCAGGTGACCAAATGGCAAGAGAAGTACTTAAGAAGTCTGGTGCAGCAGGCAAAGAATCATACTTTATGGTCACGCTTGGGGTACTGAAAAGAAACAAAAAAAAAAACAAGGAGAAAAAAATATCGCTAAGAAACTAAGTGTTTTATTTAAATACAACATTTTCAGTGGTTAACTGTATTTAAATTCCATTTGCAAAGTATCCTTTCCTCCAAAAGTAAAAAGAAAAAAGTTCCATTCAGTGTAAGTGCAGAGATTCCTATTCTAATGACTACTACTACTTTGCACAATCATTTTACACTAATTATATTAAATAGTAAAGTAACAATAAGCATATAGGTGCAATTATATAGCCAAATACTCTTCTCTATTGCAGCAGTCTACCTAGATACCCCAAACATCACATCCACAGATGCACAGAAGGCTAGAATATTTAATGACAAGCAGCCAAACACTTAGCATACCCTATTAGGTTTTTTGTTTTGCTTTTATGAAGTTATTATTCCATAGACAACAATTCCACTAGCAGTGCCTTCTAGCACTATTTGGAGATGTTAGTGTAATACTGACTCACAGCAGGCTGCCAGTTACGAAGTGAATAAAATTTTCGCAGCACTAACATGTTCCTTAGACGTCCTTACCCTCAGATACTATGTCTCTACGTCATTTCCTTTTTAAATTCAACTAGGTAATTGTATCAAAAAAACCCACTAGCTCAAAACCCCCAATCTTTAAATCCTTAGTATCATTTCCAGTGAGATCAGAAAACTCAAGCAAAACTCAATTTTGCTGTCACATTTGAACAGTACAGTGCCTCATTATACTTGAAACGTTCACTTAAGAAATTCCACCATATATAATTTTCATTTGTGGAAATACTTTTATTGCAGCTACATTCCACATCAGCCATGGCTTTGGCAAACACCTTCACACCTCCCTAAACCTTACTCAGCTCTTTCAGCGTGGAAACAATTTCAACAGGAAGAAAACCCACAGACAATGACTCAGAGCTCCCCGCAAGGCTGAAACCTGCTGGCTTCTGGCAGATGAAAAGGTGGTGGGCGAAGAGGAGCCTGCACAGGATGGCCCGGGGGGGCGTCCATCAGTGTCACCCTACAGGCCAACTGCTTTGCGAGCAGCCTCCCCGCCCACGCTGAAGCCAGGTCGTAGGAGTGGGAGACGGAGAGAGCACCCAGTCCGGCTGCGAGCGAGGCGCAGGTGCAAGCCCCGCGACGGACGGGAAGCCCGATCCGCCCAGGCCCTACCATAACCGCCTCGCCGAGCACCGCCAAGCGGGCAGCCGGGCCAACCGCACCTCCGGGCTGCTGCCCTCTCCGCGGACAGGGGCCTACCTGCCAGGGCGGAAAGAGACCGCACGGAGCCACCGACCGCAGCAGCCAGCCGGAAAGGGCCGGGACGGGCCAAGCCGCAAGGCCGCGCTGGGGCCCGGCCGAAAGGTGCAGGACAGGCCCCCAGCTCCCGCGGCCCACCCGGCCCGGCCCGGCCCGGCCCGGCCCGGCCCAGGGGGGCGCCGCCGCCACCCGACCAACCGCCTCCTCCCTGGCGCGGGCGGGGGAGCCCCGTGACACCGATCGTCGTTACCCACCTGCCGGCCTCCCGCGGGGCCCTGCGCCCCGCACAGCCGCCCCCGCCGCCCGCTCATCCGCCCCCGCCTCAGCCCACCGCGGCGCCCCCGGCCGCTTCCGCCCCGCCGCTTCCGAGTGGCTGCCGGAAGGGGCGGGGACAGGTCGCCATGGCGACGAGGTGGGTTAGGTTTGAGGGCGGGAAGAGACACACGGCGTCGCCATAGAGACGGGGGGGCGGGCCCCTAAACCCCGCCCCTTCGCGGGCGGCCCGCGGGCCAGGCTCGCGCCCGCAGCGGCCGTTGGGCGCTGAGGCGGCGGGAAGGCCGTGACCCAAGGCCGAGAAGCCCGTAGGGCTTAGCTTTAGTGAAATGCCTGGATACCTCTGCAGGCCAGAGGTTTAACGCCGCTGTGAAGATCTGACTGGGTTTCCTTGTGTCTCAGTTGTTCCCTAGCGGATAGTTGAAGGTTTTTGACGTGTGACTGCGGGGCCGCAGTGCGTGGTGGAAACTGGTGTCTCTGAGAGCAGAGAGGAAAGGTTGGGTGGTGTCACAGCAATTCAAGGATAGAGAAGGATTACTTGGGAAAGGTATGGCAGACACACAGCTGGGGAAGCTTTGCTTAGGGTAAGTTCAGGGCCTGAATGTAAATGTTACTCAATCATAATGCTGCGTATTTTCATAATTCCCATTTGAGGTACACAGGAATTACTCTAAAGAATGATACTGAGAACATTTAAGCCTCTTTTCTCTGTAATAGATTATTGTGTTTTACCAGCTGCTTCTGGGTAACTTGCTAGAACTGCTATGTGATTCATCAGATCATTATGCAAACAAGCATCAGTTTGAAATGATAAAAGCTAATTTTTAAATTGCATTAAAAGCCTCCTGTTTGTAAAGTGAAAAATTGTCTGCCTGTTTTAGGGGATTTGTTTGTTTTTTTCTGGAATGTTCAATTTTCTATAAAATCAGACAAAAAAGATTAAGCAGAACTGCACAGCAGATTTGGTATATATATATGTTCATGTATATATTGTCAATTTCTTTTAATTACAGAGTGAACAACAAAGGGATGGGAGGCAGCTTGTGACCTCTTTCTCCAAAGAGCTTACATAATGCCTGTATCACTTTTGGTAGATACTTGTCTAACAATGATCAGATCTGTCTGCAAGCAAAGTTAAATAATATGTTGTTACAGATTAACAAATATTAGGATTGCTTGATAAAATCTCTTTGTAATAAAGGATTGAAACATCAGCATGTTAGGAACAAAGTTTAAAGTATGATTTGTATTCCTCAGCGTGGATAGGAGAGTCAAAGGATGTGGCTAAAATAAACTGCCGGGTTCATGTGAGATACCTACAGTGCTGTGTTGGGTTGCTTCTGTGAGAATCCTGGCAGGAGGGTTCCTGGTAGGGATGCGCTCCCAGTATCCGTACTCTTAAGTATTTCCAAGCCTTCCCGGGTGCATCTACACTATACATTGCACATACTGTCCCTGGGCACAACAGTTACCCGACCCATTGCCTGTTATTCCCAGGCCTTTATAGCACTTCTGGCTGAGTCACAATTTATTTGTCCATAGCAATGAGCAATTGTGCTATCCTGTGATTCAGCAGGTGGTGCTGTATGAAAGAGCACACCTAACACTACCCTTCAATGCCTTTGTTAACCTTGCAGTGCTGACATGTCCTAACAAGGGGTGACTTGAAAACTGAAGGAAATTTAGTTGTGGGGAGCTCCAGGGAGCTCTGAGCAAAGAGAGCTGTGGTGTGTTTCCTGTAGGACCACTCGGGTACTCTATCTTGTTGGTACTGACCCTGTTTTGGTTTCAGCACTGGATTCTTCTTAGCCCTTCTGTTTCTCACATTCAGAGTCTAGCCAAAATGTTTGAAGTCATAACTTCTGACGATGCCTAGAGTCTCTCAGAGGTTCTCAGTACCTACAATAAAAACCTCTAATGGGATCAGTGTTCTTCAGATGTGGGAATAAACAAGATAGGCACCTAATTTCAGCATATGAAAAGTGACTTTAATGGTTTGTTAGGAGCCCATGTTGTTCCTGAACACCAGAGAAGAGGTGACCAGGATCTCATCCTGGTCCAGGAGCAGGTGGCAGTTCTTCTGGCACTTGTCCAGGCACCTAATAGATGCATGGTACAGCAGTTCTGCAGCTGCATTTGATCCAACTTTGAAGCTAGCCCACCTTTGAGCAGGCAGTTTCAGCGTAAATTTTTCTGTATGTGCTGTATGCCATCTGCTTCACATTACCCAATAACTATAAAAGTTATCAGAACTTTCATAGTTGTCATTATGAAAACCATTTTTGGTCACTTTTTTCTGTGCACTGAAGGATCCTGGGACTGTGAGAGTGCTACATTGTTAGCTAGGCTTTGTTCCAAAAGTATTAGTTACATTTTTTTTATTTCTGCTTAACTCTGTAACATTCTGTATTTTAATATGGTTAGTCAGAGTTGAACATGGCAAAATACAGGCATAAATTAAGTCTCATTTCATCTGAGCTTAATCTGATGCCTAGAGCAACTTTGTGGAGTGTTGGCTCATCACCATAGTGGCGATGTGCAGAAAGTTCCTGTGGTTTTGAACTCTGATATTTTATTTGGGACGATCAGACAGCTTCTTTCTGCCCAGCAACATCATCATCCCATTTGAGGGACCCCCACACTAACATATTCATGTTGACATGGTTTAGCTTAGTGACAGCAATGCCAACTCTTAGTTGATTGCACGTTCTGTCACTGCTCAGGCCTTCACTTGGCTCGTGTGGTGCTGCCTTTCAGAGCATCTCTGTGCCAATGTGCCGAATGCTATAAAGTCCCGTAGGGATTCAGAGTGGAGAAATGATGACCTGAATAGCTGCTGGAGAGCTACACATTTTGTAAGACCTCCTATCCAAAGGCTTAGTTAATACAGCTTCCTGTCCTGTCCATTTTCCTGTCCATTCTCACAAAAATATTATCACTACGTGAAAAAGATTCTTGCTTTACTCTCAACTATTTACTATCTGGCTATAGAAAATGAAAGATTGACACTTGAGCTATATTATTGCCTTGTATCACCAGGACTCAAGCTTTGAGTGCCTTTTTTTCCCATTTCATTTCAGTCTGGAATGAGGACATCTAGCCTCTCAAGAGTGGTGTAATGCATAGTTGTGAACTGCCTGAAGACTCCCCAAAATATCTTGTATCCAAGGCAGAAATGTCTTTTTCAGTCCTAGACAGTAATCTGTGCTATGCTCAGCCTTCTGGAGGGCCGACAACCTTCCTCCAGAGCTGCATCTGAGTTAGGTTATATCTGGGCTGGAGAATCTGGCCACAATCTACCTATTTGTGTGTGGGTTTCACCTTGCCTAACATAACACTGTGGTGGATGAGAAACAGCGTATTGCTCTTACTTCAGTGCGAACCTTTGTTTACAAAGGCATTTGAGTTTGGATTTGGATGCTTTCTTGTCAAAAGAGGAACTAGATGTCTTAGGACCACAGATGGTTTGCATGTTCTCTAAACATATTGTGGTTTTATGCCCTCTTTATCCCCTTACCAGAAAGAAATTAATATGTATTCCTTATTGTACACAGATGGAATAAATGATGAACATATGGCCAACTTTTGCACAATGATTATAATGGTAAAGAGTATTGTAATTATGGTGTTTTGAACACTTGCTGTTGTCTTTTTTAAGTCTATTATGGTCATTCTACCTTCTGCTTGACTTGGCATATATTAGTCATATATAATTTAAAATTAATCTTTTCACTGCAGATAGTTTGTCACTGGAACTAACCAACTAAAAATAAGATCTATGACAATAATACATCTGAAGTCACTAAAGCTAGAGTTATAAAACATCTGGGTAAATGAAAACTGTTAATTTCTTCAAAATTCTATTAAAATATGTAGCAAGAATCCCTTGGAAGATTCTATCCATGTTCTTGCCTTCCTAGGAAGATTACAGGATTTGTGGTGATGGTTTTGGGACAGGGAAGATTGGTGGAGATACAAATCCTGCAATACATTTCTGGTTTTTATTACACTTGCTCAGAATCGGAGGCTTTAAATTTAGAGATTTTTTTTTCCTTTTTCTGATTTCAGTGGTTAACTCTGGAGCACTGGACATGCTTTCTTGATCATTTAGCCATTCATTGTGCTAGGTGAACATCCTCATCACTCTCTTCCATTCTGAGGAATTCTGAGTATAGTTTGAAAAATGAACACCTGTATAGTCTTTTCCCCCTTGAATGACACCAGTGGGCTTCCTGATGAAGCCTGCCCTCCCCAATTACTCATACTTTTGGAAATCTTAGACTATAGACTATCTTAGACTTTTCCTATAGAAAGTTATATGTACTTGATTTCAGTTAGCTTAATCCAGTTGTATTTGTGTTCTCTCTGTGATCTCTACAATGTGGAAAATCCCGAAGAGCTTGAACCCAGGTTTTCAAGTGAGGCTGGACGTACAGAACTGATCTGGGAACCTACTGACTTGTCCAGTGAGAAAACTGGAAAATCAGTCCTCAGAGTTGGCAGTCTATCTGTACTGACTTATGATTGGTTCCATCTGTCTTTCAATTTGTTCATCTTCTCATTTTCTTCTTTGTGCAGCATGTGTAATTTAAAAAGCCATCTTTTAAAACTCCTTGGTAACCATTCCTCCTACACATGCAGAGCATTTGAAGATAGATGTTGCCCAAGAAATTGTGCTATGAGTCATCTTGCAGTTTACTGACTAAATTTCATTGAAAGTTCTTGCTACCAAACAATGACTGTGCTTTCTCCTTCAGAACAGGGAATGCTGACAATAAATAATTAAAGCCATTTCCCTCCATCCCTTCTGTGCTTTAATTGAGCTCTTGATTTTTTCTTACATGAGTTTTGTATTCCTTTTCTCAGGAACCTTTTAGCTGAGGACAGCCCCAGTACAGTATTTCAGGCTTGGTCACTTTAAATGCATGGATATTGTGGGCCTAGGTTTGCCTCTAGCTTTGCTTTACCATATTTGCAGTCCGGGAAAATAGGCATTCTACATTTCCTTTTCCACAAGCCCTTTTAGCATCAACTGTTCTTTACTATCATTATCACGTCTGCAAGATCCCACCATTTTCTGTATTACTCTTAGCACTAGCGAGGTGTAAGTTCTCATTAGTGAGATAAATGCGGGGCAATTTAAAGAGCAGGCTTTCTAGACTCTTCATGTTTGGCACCTTCAACTTGTGAAAAGCCAGGGTAGGATTCTCCTTCAGATTGAGATTCTGTAAATTTGGGTTTAAATTGACCTTTGTTTGTGTTGAATTTCACCTTCCATTTTACTGCTTAGTCACTTTTGGATGTGAATTGATCTTTTCTACTCTGAACAGTTTGGTGGTGTAGAATTTTGCCACCTTATTTTTCACCCACTTACCCAGATGATTTCTGAATGTGTTGAACAGCACAGGTCCATCACAGGTTCCTGTGGAGCCTTACTGGTTCCCTGTAGAAACAGGACATTTATTCCTTCCTTTTGATTCTTATTTATTCTTAAAAGTCCATGTTAAAGCAGTCTCTAAATGCACCCTTGAGTTCTCTGAAGTCCTCTGTAGATTGGCCCTGGCAAATGCAACTTCTACAGTCTTGTCAGTTGCTCCCAGGCTATAGTCATCCAACTTAAGAGTTGTTCTCTGTCCATAACTGTGTCTTCGAAGCTCCTTTTCCTGACAGCAGCATCCCCCTTTTAGACCTCAGTAAGAAACATGATTTTCTTCTGTTTGTGTCAAGAACCTTATCTGGTGTAGCTGATGAACACATTGGGCTCCGTATACCCCCTGCTTCTACAAGCCTGTTTCCTTTATTACATTAAGAGCTCTGCAGTAGACATCCATCCCTAGCATGGATCTCCACTTGACTTTAGCTGAATTTGGAAAGATAACACAGTTTTGTTGATCACTGTATTTGAGTTCTCATATTTAAACTGATTTCCCCTTTAGGTTCATCCTTTCCTCATCCCTTTCAGTTGTAGTGTGATATGGCTTTTCTGCCTTGGCTCAGCAAAATTGCTTTTGTTCTCTAATACTGACAGTTTCCTTTCTTACCTACCTGTTGTCCTGACTGGACAAAACCCCAGGCAGCCTGGTCTGTCCCCATAGCTGATCTGGCTTTGAACAGGATGTTGGACTCTTCAGGTCCTGAAGTATACAAGGAGCAAATGGCTTTTGTAAAGAATTAACAGCAGCTGCTATGAAGCCTGCTATGCTTCCTGATGTTCTGGTTTATAACCACATAGGTTACAAGAAATAGTGAGCTCAGTTGTCTATAATAAGATCAGTCAAAGACTAAATCTGAATCTGTGATACCTATTACTAGATTAAGAAATATTTTTCAAAATTTCTTAGACAGGAACCAAATTGCAATATACGTGTTTCACTTTGCTGACTGTGTAGAACAGTAAAAATACAAACCACAAATGGATGGGACTGTGGGTTTTTTTTAATCTTTAAATATTTCTGTGTCGGTGAGAAGTCAATCTCATTGTTAATCAATCTAAATTGGATTGTTCTTTAACAATACCAAACCTTCATTCATACTGTCTATCTGTCTATAAATAGACTTGCATGATTAGTGTGTTCTATGTATTCATAGGAACAGAGAGTTTTGTAGCCATAGTAATACACTTGTCCCAATAAAAATTGCAAAGCTGTTTTTCATTTTCCTGTGCTGTTCCAAAATTAAATGGCATGCAGGCATATGAATCTGAGTCAGATTTATATGTTCAGGCTGAGATAGTGATTCAAGTATGGTCCCTCTCATTTGACTACAGATGAAAAAAGAAATGACAGCATGCTATGAGTAGGAAGCTCTTTGTTCAAGTCAGACAGACTGTGGGCATGTGAATTAAACTTAGGGCAAAGAGCCATGAACTTCTGAATTCTAACTCAGTTATGTCATTGACTTTCTGTGTGGGCAGTTATAAATCCCTGTGGCTAACATTTCCTACCCTGGGTATGTACATCTGTATTTAGGACTTAAGTGATTTGCAGACATGCTGAAGACCCACAGCTTCTATTTATTTTTAAAGCTGTATACACCTTGTGAAGTACACCCATCCATTCTTTTGTAGGCAGATATTTTTAATTTGACTGTTTAAATAGAATTTTACAGGTGGCAAATAGAGATGAACAACAATCTTACTCAATTTTATGTTCAATTTGTTGTCTGAACATTTGATATTCCTTCATGAAAGCACACACAGAAAGTTACAGAGAAAACCCTTTATTTATTTTCAGGCAGTAGACAAGAAAACATGAAATACTGTGGAGTAAATGTTTTGAATTGACTTGGGGTAAAATTCAGCATGTAATTAATACACATAAAGTAACTATAAGGGATCTAGGAGCACAGGTGTTTGTTATAGTCAGTAAAGCCTAGAAATCAATTCAGCTCACTCTAAAGTAGGTATCTTGGATAAGCTTTAGCTGCTTGAAGATAAGTATCTATTTCCTTTTCTGATGCCCCGGAAATTTGAGTCTATGATGCCAAGCTTATGTAATGGACTGTAGCATGCTAGCATCTAAAGGGAGGATTACCTTTAACCCATTTCTAATATTTTGAGTGTTTCAGGGGAGAAAATTTGTCCAGTACCAGTTGGTACAACATGACAGATCATAGCAGTGAGGTTGCCATGGCAAACCATACTGGAACAATAAAATATGGCCCTCTAATTAAGGCAATGATGTCTGAATACAAGAATCTCAACATAACAAAAAATTTAGGACAGCCTCAAAAATCCCTAGAAATGTTTGTCAAATTATTCTTCATTTGGCAAATTACGTATACATACTTGTATTATAAACAAAGTTAATATGGATTAATTAATTAATTGATTGATTAGTTGATCTATAATAAAGATAGAAAAAGGATGTTTTCTTCTCCTTCAAAGATTAAAAAATGTGTCTTCTATTGAGTTGCTTTTGTAATAAATAAGCAAAGAAATGTACCATTTCTGCATAGTTCATTTTTGGGTGAGCTGCTTTGCCAGAGTTTTCCAGACTTCACAAGCAATATATTTGTTGGTCTTCTTTTGCAGTACTCAAGAGTCTGGAAAATATATCTGCATATTTGCATTTCAAATGTATACAGATGATATGAAAGTGTGGCACATTTGTGACTCTTTGGAAGAGGTATTTTCATTTTATTTTTTTATTATTTTTTATTCCAATAATGATAAACCCTGTTATGTTATGTTATGTTATGTTATCTTATGTCTATCTAGTTTGGTCTTATTCTCTTTTGCTTAGTTCATGGTAAATCAAAACAATATTATTTACATTACTGTAGGTACATAATATGACTAACTGTGCAACGTGCTCTAGGTGGACCTGCTTTGGCAGGGGGGTTGGACTAGGTCATCTCCAGAGGTCCCTTCCAACCCCATGTGATTCTGTGATTCTGTAACTGTATGAGTGCTTTCATTAGCACTTTTGTGCTGGAGACTTTAGGATACACAGGGAGGAGTACAGTAGAGTACCTATGGCTATCCTGTTAAGACCATCCGTACATCATTTACCCTGTGTCAGGTATTTGAAAGAGACAGTCCTCATTCCCACCACTTTGTGGATTTCTTTGGCCTTCTGGATGAAGACGGCTAAATTTAATGTTGTCTCTTGTGTATTTTCTTAAGTCTGCGCATGGAAGCCTCCCATATTTCACTGGGAAATCATTGCAGCAATCTTTTCAGAGCTCTGGATTTAATTTTCACTGTGGGACAAAAATAACAGAAAAACTAAGGTCCTTTGAAGTCTGGAATGTATCATGGAAGTGTTTTCACTGAATGTAATAGGGGTTCATAAGTCTTCGCAGTACTCAGGAATTCTTAGATTATAAAAAAAATTGCAATGTACTTATACCTAACCTGACTTATTTGTTTTTCTGAATCCAATGATAGATATCTCTTGGGCAAAAGGTAAGTTAACCAAAAAAAAGATAAGTTAAACAAACTATGCAGATACCTAAGAGACTAATAACGGGGATTACTTAATATGGAGCTCCCAAAGGGAATGAGCATTCATCTGCTAAGTCTCATAAACATCTCATCAATCAGATGGATGTTGGCATAAGATGAACACAGTACTGCTGTTGGCCTGTAATTAATTTTCATTTGTTTAATAAAATAGTTAGTCCTTGGCTTTGCTGGAACTTCTACATTTTCCAGTTTTAGATGAAATTATGTATGAATCCAAACTAACATGTTACCCTGCCTGCAATGACTATTTCACTCAACCCACTAGAGGTCAGGGCTGTACTGCTAAGGTAGATCGTTAAAAATCAGATAGGAAGAAATCACTTAAGATGTTGCCAGAAGTGAAAATTTTGTCAGAGGCTTCTAAATTTCAGAGATTTAAAAAATGTTATATATATATATAATTCAGTTAATATTAAATAATCCATTGTATTTAATACTGGTGGAGTAGGCTCATTTGGCAGATCCATAGTTATTATAAAACTATATAGCCTGATAAAGCAATGACAAAAAAAATTTAAATAATACATTTTTTAATCCATATATCTCTAAAATTGTATTTAATTGCCGTTTAAGCTTATTGCCAGCTTTGTGATTGCATTTTATACACTGATTATTTAAGCGTCTACTTAAAGAAGATCAGAGACAGGTATAAGGGACATTTCTTAGTTCTGTAGACCAAGGGTTAATTCCAGTCATGTGATCTCAGCTGCATTTTGAAGTGAACGGGTAACAATAGTAATAGTTTGTAATCCAAAAGATGGGCAAGGTCTTTGATATAACATTTCATAGCTTGACACCCAGTCTAGGGACTTTTGCTCTTTACTTGCTGCTTATAAGAACCTATTTCATCTTATTATGAATGAATAAAATGACTGAATAAAACACATGATCAGTACTTTGTTAACATTATTTTATTCTGCTCTTTAATAGTGTCCTTTTTGCAAAATTCATACATCCTAAAGTAAAAGGGAGCCATAAGGCTCATGGCAAAGCTATACAAATGGTTAATTACTCTGACCACGTAACTGTGAGGGAGCATCAGTATGTATCAACTGACTGAGAGAGCTGGGGTTGTTCATCCTGGAGATGAGAAGGCTCCGGGGAGACATCATAACAGCCTACCAATATCTGAAGGGAGCCTACAGGAGAGCTGGAGGGGGACTCTTTGTCAGGAAGTGTAATGACAGGACAAGGGGTAATGGTTTTAAATTGGAAGAGGGGAGATTTAGATTAGATATTAGGAAGAAATTCTTTACTGTGAGGGTGGTGAAGCACTGGAACAGGTTGCCCAGAGAAGCTGTGGATGCCCCATCCCTGGAAGTGTTGAAGGCCAGGCTGGATGGGGCTTTGAGCAACCTGCTCTAGTGGAGGTGTCCCTGCCCATGGCAAGGGGGTTGGAACTAGATGATCTCTAAGGTCCCTTCCAACTCTAACCCTTCTATGATTCTATGATTCTATGATCAAAGCCAAGGGAAGGCAGACAGGGGAGCTTGGTACTGCTTCTGGTGTAAGAAAGGAGACTTTCTTTCTCCTGCTTTATTGACTATAAGCCTAAAATAGCTAGCTCCACCTTGTGACAAGAAAAGGAAACCTGAACAGATGAGAAATTAGTATTTATCCTGAGACTAGTATTGACACTCATTCCTTTGGCATTGCTTGCTATGAAATCAGCATCTAAAATATCTAAAACATCTCTCTTAAGTGACCAGACTTCAGATGCAGAGGATTAATTTGTCAGATTGATGTCTGTCTGTGTGTTGGATGTGTGCTTGCAAGGGGGGGTGAGCGACAGCAGCACCAGCTCCTTGCTGTGTGTGTAGCATCACAGGAGGGATGCACACCTGCATTTGGAGTAGGTGCACTCTATGGTATGTGTGCTGGGGGTGCCACAGGGAAAGGCTGGCAGTGCAGAGGGGCTGCTGCAGGGGGCCAGGTAGTGGGATCACGCTTCTGGATTTGCTGGGCCATGCAGTGGGATCATGCTCCTGGCTTTGCTGCTGTTCTACCAGCCCAGTAGCCATTTTGCCCAATCAGTAGTCAGGAAATCCCAGATCAGGGTGACATGTGATGTCTGACATGTGGGGCTCTGGGTTAGTGAAGCTGCAAAAAAAAACCACTGAAGAGATCATGGCAGAGTCAGAAGATTGAGTGTTAAACTGAGTGTGGGAGGTTTGACATGTCAGCTAGTATTTGTTTTTAATATTTTTCATAGGGTGGAACCTCCCTCCTTCCCCAAGTTTTTCAAAAAGTCAATAATTTAGAATTTCACATGCACAGTTGTGTATTTATCCAGAATAAATAAGATTATTTCCGTGATTTTTGGCTTAATTATTCTTTTAGAAATCTCACATTTACAGCACTTGATTAAATTCAAACACTGGAAGTTGTCGTTATGTTTCTGAGCAGCTCTGATAATGATATTTGTGGGAGAATGTAATGTAATGAATGGGTTTGCACACTTGGCAATATCATGCAGTGAAGGAAAATCTTTTGACTTTGTGCTGGGATTTGTCAGTCTTTCGTTTTCACCTTGTGGTAGTGAACTGAAGTTGGGAAAAGCAAGGTGGACACTTCTAAATTCTTCACAGAACTATAAAATGGTGCAGAACAAACATATCTATCTTTGTCAGCACGAAGGGTGAATATATAGAATATATATAATATACATATAATATATATATTCTATAGTATACATATAGAATATATATCATATACATTATATAATATATATAATAGAATATATATTGTAACAAGAAAAGGCAGAGACCCTTTTCTGTAATGTGTTCGTGAGGAACATGGTAAAATGAATTCTACCTGATTAAGTATACAGTTCGATATGCTGTACGTGGAGCTTGTTCACTACAAGTACCCCCAAAGGAGTGACAGCTGCATGATACAGCATTGTCTCTGGAATAGTTTGACCTTCCAGTAGACAAGGAAGATGAATAAATCAGTGAGGTGATTTATAAGAGTCAGTGGCCAATTGATTATTTGGTATTACAGACTTTATTCAATTTTTGCTATAGCATGCTGGCAGTCCAGGATCATCTCTTTTGGTGTTTGCTGGCCGGTCTGGCTGGCCCAGTGTCTCAGTATGATCAAATTGCTGTTCTGAAGCCTCAGTTTCTATAGGCCTTTTGACTCACACATTCTACTTTTCTCATTATACTGTCTTTCAGGGCACCCAATTTAAGAAGAGTTACTTGTTCAGTGCATCTTTGTCCTAATACTTATGCCAAAATAAATGCCAAAGTAAATATCAAGCGTTGCTGCTGCACAGTAGTCATGTGTAGATGATGCAGCTGATAGCCTTAGCAATCTCATACACCTTCTTGCATGCCGGAAGCTTTCTGAAACTGATTTGGTTACCCAGTACTTGGCAAGAGTTGGGGTAGTGAGGCTCTACAGAGGGAAGAATGACAATCTTTTTCTCCATTGGGATGGGCTGCTGGATTGTGATGGTCTCAGGCTGGATATCAAGGGTCAGTTCTCAATTGAGGGTTTCAAAGGTGGCCCTCTGTGTAGGGAAGTTCTTAATCCATTGCTCATCATCCCACTCATAGCACAATATAGTCTTGCCAATGGGTCTTTCTGGTCTTAGACTTCCCTTCTCCTAAGAGGTAGTATGTAGCAGACTTGGACCCTCCTTGTTGCTATTGGCCTTGGCAGGTGTGCTGGTTTTGACTGGGATAGAATTAGTTTTCTTCATAGTAGCTAGTATGAGGCTATGTTTTATGATTTGTGCTGGGAACAGTGTTGATAATTCAGGGATATTTTAATTATTGCTGAGCAGTGCTTACACGGAGTCAAGGCTTTTTCTGCTCCTCATACCGCCCCACCAGCGAGTAGGTTGGGGGTGCACAAAAAGCAGGGAGGTGACACAGCCAGGACAGCTGACCCCAACTGACCAAAGGGATATTCCATACCATATGCCATCAAGCTCAGCATATGAACTAGGGGAAAAGTTGGCCAGGGGTCCGCTGCTTGGGGACTGGCTGGGCATTGGTTGGTTGATGATGAACAATTGTTTTTCATTTGCATCACTTATCTTTCTTGGGTTTTATTTCGCTCTCTTTTTGCTGTTTTCCTTTAAATTACATTTTATTATTATTATTTATTATTATTATTATGTTATTATTATTTTTATTAAACTGTTTTATCTCAACCCACAAGTTTTCTCACTTTTACACTTCCAGTTCTCTTCCCTCCCATCCTACTGGGAGATAGGGTGAGTGAGCAAGCGGCTGCATGGTGTTTAGTTGCTGGCTGGGGTTAAACTATGACAGCAGGGAAGTCTGGTCAATAGACCAGACTCAATAGCAGTTCTGTGCATTGCTGAGCCTCTGCTGACTAATGGTTTTGTTGGCCCTAGCCAAGAAGAAAAGCCTGAGAAAGCATGGAAGGCTGTCTGATATGGATACAAGTAACAAAAACTCGAAGCAGTAGGAGCTTTGGGAATATAAGCATCCAAAGGCAGCATGTTAAGACATACTGTGCTCAATAACTGCCCAATAATAACTCAGAGATCGTGCCTGGGTTTGAAGTTATCCACTGTGTGGGGCAGATGAGGGTGTGTGTGGCCTATATGACATACTAGAGAGGTGTGCGAGTAACTTCAAAGCTTGGAGAGGTAAATTTTGTGCCTGGAATTCTGCCTCCTAACTGGCACCCGGCATAAGGCTGCTGTGTTTTGGAAGGTGATGAGTTTACTAGCCTGGATGCACACCATGCTATGCCAACCTGCCAGAGGGCCAGAACAAGTGCTTTGGCATGTTCATTTTACTAGTGGAAACATACTGTAATGCCCAAATTAGGCAGAGCTGAGTACCTGTGTATGTTTCATGAATGCCAACATGCTGTTTGCGAAATCTTACATGCTACATTGTTGAAACTGTTGAAAACAGCAATGTTGTTAATCATAACTTTTCCCACCCATCTCCACAGCAGAATTACTGCCCAGAAATTCCTTTGAAGGCAGAGCCTTTGTAACAAAACTGAGGAGACACCAGTCCTTTCTCTCAAAAGACAATCTGTGAAAAGACATTTTATCTGTCGACAGACAGATAAAGACATTTTTTCTCTGGAGTTTTTCCTCACTTTCTTCCATGTTCTTTTCTCCTATCTGGTTTGAAGAATGTTTTCTTATCCATGAAGAATGACCCAATTTGAATGGAACTGTCAAAAATAGCTCCAATTTCCTTCACTCTTCCCTCACACTGTCTTATGCTACAAACACGTTTTTCTGAACATCCTAAAGCTGCAGGGAGGGGATTCCCTGAGAAAGCAGGAACGGTATCTTAAATCACTCATGCAAAGAGTGAATTTAAATGCCCATCATCCATCCCCATCTTTGGTAATCTCACTAACCATTGTGCAACTACTAACGATGGAAAGAGGGGCACTTCATTCTCCTTTACAAAGATTGATGCACTGCGTATGCTCTGAACATGCCTCAGGAATTGACCTCTTAAGATAACAGGCCTAGGAACACCTAGTCTGGTTTATGTGTGAAATAGGTGCTGAGTTTGTCATAGCTGTCAGGAATATATTTCTTCTGAGAGTTTCCAGGTGCAACATTCTAGGCATCAGGTGAACTCTGGTATCAGAAACTTGGCCAGCTGCACAGTTTATGTTCCTCCAGATTGAACATATACCAAATGGTGATGTTGCTGGTCTACACTTTCAATTAACTCACCTAGCATGGCAGTTAGGACTCATCCACAGTGAGACTCAAGCACTTAAGGGAAATCTGGATTAAGTTATTTAATACTAATTTTAACTGTAGTAAAATTAAAACTGATCAATTAAAAAGCCGAAGCAAGGCCCTTTTTTTTTCTCAAGCCCAGAAAGAATGCTGTTACATGATATGTCTCTTTGCATGCCTCAAAATTATAAAATTTTCAATATGCCTCAGGTTTAAATCAATTTAACATGCTATTCAGTATAAATAATATAACTTTTATGAAGAAGTAGTTCTGAAAAGAAGTCAGATCAAATATTGCTAAACTGACATAGCATGGAAAAAATCACCTGGTGAGAAGGCCAAGTATCCTTGTGATGTAACTTTGTCTTATATATCAGGTCATAATTTTGTTTGAGAATATATGTTTCTTTCCAGCTATTGGCAGCCTCTGCTTTTCAGCTTTATGGGCCTCAAGTGTGTCTGTTAAGAAGAACATTGACTCAAAGCCATTTTCTTTTTGTTGCTTTCCACATAGAATAGAGTCACTGCATCTTCTTTTTGTGTAGAGAATCCAGAAAGCTTTCCTATGGGAATTTACTTCCTTTTCATTTTGGCTTTTTATTTCTTTCTTTCATGTATTATTATTGTTATACAGTATGCTGTAAATGATAAATAAATCCAAAACTTTGAACTGATTCTGAAATCAAGAGTATTTGGCCTTTTCTTACATGAGCAGAGCCAATTTGTTCCATATGGTAATGAAAAGTTGGTTTGTAATTTCAGTTTATGTATTAAAATAAATGTCTTATCAATACTAACATGTACTATGCGTGATTCTAATGACTTTTTCCTATGATGTCCATTTCAGTCCTGGAAGCATGTGTGGCCAGGTAGGCTAACTGAAGAGACTGGCTGGTGGCCTAAAAAGAAGCATGGTGGACCTTTCACTAACTTGGATCCCTCCACAATCTGAGGTCTCTTTTGTTTTGTCTTTTTTTTGTTTTGCTAGAAATGTTAATTACTATGTCCAGGACAAAATGCTGCCTGGGGAATGACATACTTTTTGACTTTGCAGATCATACATGTTTGTATATTCTCAAATAGATGGTGCTTTTAATTATTGTCTAAGCTTCTGGTATGTCAAGGGCTATATTTTGGTGCTTCTGGTCTTTTGTATGAATAGTATCACATTTGGTTAGGGAAACAGGGAGTGTGTCATGGCTTCTGGTGTGTGTAAAGGCAAGGAATGGACATTTCTTACTTAGGACTTGTTGTTCTACAGCTGTGGAAAAGTGGACTTTACACCTGAAAACATCCCATCCATTCCTATGTTTCTGTACATTTGTAATCTCTATGGAGCTCCAGACAGGATACATTATTTCTGTTTTAAGTTCTTACACATGCTTGCTTGTATCATTCAAGCATTTGTATCAAGAACCCAAGATGAGAATCATGTCCAGGCACAAGAGAGATCAACATAGGGAACAAGGTGGGATTTAGTTGCCTAAATTCAGCTCAAGAGTCTTAGAAGATTATTCAGCTGATCACATGTAGGCATCTATTTTAAAATAAACTGGATCACTCTATAAGCTTCGTTGGTTATATAGGCTGGAGGAAAATTTAGTTTCCTAAGTATATGAGTTTAGTGTCCTTTTTCGTGGTAGGGGTATGTTCCTAGACTTCAGCTGCTGCTGCACTTTTTTCCTGCGAGTCCTGTGACATATGTGCTACCTCTGTGCAGAAGTTTTGGATTGTCCATGACACTGGAAATATCTCTTAAGGCCACTGAATCCCACCTTAGACCTGGTAAGGGAACATCAAAATGCCATCATCAAAATCTGAAACTGATTCCAGCCTTTGTCCTTTGCTGTCCTGCTAATCACCTTTCTGTTAATCTACCTCAGATTTTTGTGACATGCCCAAAGTGTTGGGAACTGGTTCTGCACTAATGTTTTACGCTTTATGTCATGTAAATAATCCTGTTTAAATTCACTATACTACTAAGACAGTTAAACCTACTGATAAAGTTTTTAATTAGAAATTTAAATCAGAGATTGTATAACTGTATATTCTTCTTTACAAAATGCCTTATGAACACAATTTTTCAAGTGTAACTCTGTGCTGTATTTCATTTATTTGTGAAGTGGTTCTTAATTGCAATTTTGGGATCCTTCTGACTTAATGTCACTGGTGTCATTGTTATTTGCTTTAAATAAGGGTTTTACCACCAATGCAATTTATCTAATAATGTGGGTTATAAATACTGGATGTCCTTTCTCTTGACTCCATAACCTCATCTTTTAAGCAACTCCAGCATTATTCTGATGTAGACGTCAACTATCCAGTTCTGCAGATGCTATGAACTCGCTTAATTATAAAACCTCACTCTTCTCCTCAGCAAAGAATATTCTGAATTGCTAGACAAAAAAATCAGTTTTTGAAGTCAGTCCAGGTGTAAGCTGGAGAAGTCTCTGGCATTGCCTTTTGCTATTTCTGTCTGAAACTAATGCCTTCTACAATAACTAAGTTTTTGGTCATTTCAGACAGCTACCTCTTTCAAATGCAGCATTTCTTACATAACATATGAAAAAGTATACA
Source organism: Limosa lapponica baueri (assembly GCA_002844005.1). Taxonomy (NCBI): domain Eukaryota; kingdom Metazoa; phylum Chordata; class Aves; order Charadriiformes; family Scolopacidae; genus Limosa; species Limosa lapponica. The sequence goes on from KZ505725.1 coordinate 1,230,333, forward strand.
ATATTTCATGGCAATAAATGAGTGAGAGTGCATTGGAGGGAACAAATGGTTCCCTCTGATAAAAAACAGGTTAATGGTATGAAGCTGCGGCAAGGGGGATTTAGATTAGATATTAGGAAGAATTACTTTACTGGTGGTCAGGTGGTCAGGCACTGGAACAGCCTGCCCAGGGAGGTGGTGGAGTCACCATCCCTGGAGGTATTTAAGAAACGTGTAGACATGGCTCTTCAGGGCATGCTCTAGTGCCCAAGATTATTGGTTTGTGGTGGGGTGTTGTGTGTGGAGTTGTGGGTGTGGGGTTTAGTTGGTGG
>KZ505725.1:1230783-1241097 GCA_002844005.1 Limosa lapponica baueri
TTCTGTGATTCTGTGATTCTGTGAAATAGAAATGCCTCCATTTGAGTTTATCCAGGTATTAGGGTTGCCTTCCTGGACTTCAGAGACTTAGAATGAGTGGTCAGAGTATGTGGGGCCTAGGCTTGTGTTTCTTTATAAAGAAGAGACATCTTTACATTCAGGCTTAATTTTGACATTTTGCTGAAGATTTAGTTCAGTACTGATTGACCCATATCAGATAACACTCAAATAATGTCTCAGTGCTGTATCACTCACAGTCCTAGATATTGTAGAAAGATTCCTGACAGGGCAAACAGGAAGACTGAAGAAACACTGCTCTTGTGGCTAAGTCACAAGAAATGAGGCCAACTTAAGGCCAACTTATGGCCTTAAGTTGCACCAGGGGAGGTTCAGATTACATATTAGGAAAAATTTTTACACTGAAAGGGTTATTAAGCATTGGAATAGGCTGCCCAGGGAAGTGCTTGAGGCACCATCCCTGGAGGTATTCGAAAGACAGGTTGACATAGTGCTTAGTGACATGGTTTAGTGATGGTTTTTTATCAGAGTTAGGTTGACGGTTGGACTAGATGATCTTAAAGGTCCCTTCCAACCTAGACAATTCTATGATTCTGTGACTTGCAGCTGATGGAAGTCAATGAGAGCTGTCCTTTGAAATGTCACGTAAAGCTCCATACACTCGAGAGTCAAATACAATTTCATTTGTCATAAGTAACCATGAAAAATTACCCAGAAACACAGTTTTGCTGTGAAGACAAAACTTCTTGACAGCAGTGTTGAATAGCCCACAATGAATAATGCATGAAAGTGAACACGAGTAAACAAAACATTAAAGAGTTGGTTATTGGCGCATTGGTGGTCTGTGGGTAGAGTGAATGACGCAGGATTTGATAGAAAATGAATGGTTACATGATCTGGTCATCAGAAATCGTGTTGTAGCTGAGGTCACCTTCACTGCCATACTGACTGTGGGTTTTATCTCAAAGCGTTACTCCTGCAAAATGTCAGTTCTGGCTGAGGAAGGTCTGCTCTCCAGATGTCAGCAAACCAGCATCACACAGGTGCCAGGTTTCTCTTGGGTAGCCAATGCACTTTTTTGCACAGATGTTTTTCCACAGAAGTTTTTTGAAAAGTGGTACGTTATTGTATTGTTTGGTGAATATTGCATGGTTTACTTCCAGATTTCCTCACACTTTCATTAATTTGATACTTTATTAATTTTATCAGTATTAATTGTTACAGTCAGGAAAATTTGCCCATGTGACTGTATGAGAAAAAGCTGTTCAGCTATCATTAATGCTTCTTTCCCTGTTTGGAGGTCCTCGTGATAATTTTTCCTTTGGCTCCTTTGGTTCAATGTCACATGTTGTTCCTCAAATAAGTTGTCAGTCTAGTGCTGATGTAGCTAGTCCTGTATAACAAAAATGTTGCATAGAGAGAAGCTTTTTTTAATTAGCTTAAGGTATTTTTTTACAGATGAGTAGTACTGAAATAACTGCACTGAAATACAAAGTAAAATTAAATATGATTACTGCAACTGATTGATGACACGTAAATACATAATTAATTGTACTGACCCGTAAGCTTTGCCTCTTAATGTCATTGCTTCAGACTTGTTCTAATTATCCAGAGAAAAAGCAGTTAAAAATGTACCCAGTAAGGAATAATTGTTTCATATTTCCAGTTGTTATTTTAGAAAAAAACCCCACACTTTCCAATCAGTTCCACTGTAAGAAAATGAGCAACCTCTGTAAACATGGAGAAAGTTAGCCAAGCATTTAAATGGAAAGTCTAAAATTGCATGAAAGAATGGGAGAGGTTTCAGTAAAAAACAGATTATGTCGTTCCCCTGTTATATGTCTGAATTGCTTCTGATAGATTTTCCTTTCCTGCCCCCCTCAAAATAGCACAGTACAAATAGCACGTGGCTTGCATAGCAGATATAGTAGATATACTTTGGACAGATAAATGATAAAACCACATAGCTTGGACTACAATCTAACTAGGGTTTCCAACTGGAATTATCTTGCAAACCCAGCAAGAGGTGAACTAAATCGTTTACAGTTCTTTTTTCACTGCTACTTTTTCTTTTGTTCCTTTTGGTCTTAGAATGAAATACAATAACATTTAAGATTTGTGCTATTTTCTTTATTTTTTTGCCATTTTTTTTTGCCTTTTTCCCCCCTTCTACTCATCTGTAGAATTTTAGAATGTCTTCATTGGAAAAATGATAAAATGTCAAAAAAGAAAAGGAAGAAAGAGAAAATATGTCCATATGCAGGGGACAACTTCTGAACTTTACTAACTCATTTGTATTCAGCAGTGAAAAGAAGGAAAGGCATTTCCAGTCATTAATTTTCATGCTTTCTGAATACCTTTTTGTAGAGAGGTTGAATAAATGAATGACTTTGCAGAATTTCTCATCATGCAAAAAAAAGCAAAAATGGGCATTTTTCCATGGCAAAAATGCCATTGTTCCTATTTTAGAAGTCCATATCAGAATTTGATCACCCTCTGGAGTTTCCTATTTTTCCCTGGTGATCGTTGAGGGGGCCTTACTCTTCAATTCAGATTTGTAAAGCAGTCAGATGGATGGAAGATGGTCTGTGTAACTGTTAGAAATGGTGGTCTAGGTACAAACTCTGGCGTATCGTGTTCCTGGACTGCTGATTGTGGGGAACAGAGGAAATATTTTTATAGGATCCATCTATACTTACATTTCCCTGCTCCTTCCTTCCTACACTTTTCTTTTCAAATCCATGCAGACTGCCTTATAATTGAAACATCGATCTTTATTTTAGATTTCCAGTGTGAGAGTAGGACGTTTCAGAGCCCACTGTTTGACACATCTCTCCCAGAGTTGCGAGCAGTCAATACTGTCAATAAACCCTCTGTGTCTCTGACTCACATTCATCTGTGTCTTACATGTTTCTTCCTGAGTCACTGCATGGCTTTCTCCCTGACTTTTCATGTTTTAGTCTTTTCATGTTTAGTGGAAATTGGCTGCAGGCCATACTTTTCTGTATTTCTGTGTATTATGTATGATGAAGGAACATGATGTGAAAAAATGGCAAAAACAGGCACAGGATGATCACAAGAAAGTCTTTTTTGAACTAAACAAACCACTTGACAGGTGTGGGAAGAGACATTGCCAGTGAAGACTGAGGGAAAAATGTTGTTGAGTACTTCAGCCTTCTCCTTATCTGTTGTTACCAGTTTGCCAGTCTTGCTCATGGTATTTATCATATTTATCTCCTCTTTACATTTAGAGGAAAACTTTATGAGACAGACCTGCAGACCTGCTCACCTTTGATATAAGTAGTTGGAATAATTTGCTTTTTGATCTGACTTTGTATTTAATTATGGAAAGATGTTCCCACACTAGGCTGCTATGCTCTTAGGAGGAATGATGATGCTAAGAAATGATGTGACTTTCTTCCATGGCCTGCCATTGTTCCTATCTTAGATGTCCCTACCAGGCTGGCATTACCCTCTGGAGTTTCCTGTCTTTCCCCGGTGATTGTTGAGGGGACCTTGCTGTTCAGTTCAGATTTGTAAATTTTTGAGTAGCTGAAAGACAATGAGATAGATTTCTGCTCAATGGTATGAAAATATCAGTCCTAAAAGGATTCAAGTGATTCCTCTCATTTTAGAGTGTTCATCAAAGATAGAGCAATGAACCCTGCCATAGAAGTATGTATTTTTTAACCATAATGATAATGTTTCTGTATAGAGATCTGGAGTCAGGTGAGGTGGATCCCATGTCTAGCCTCTGTTTCTGATATTTGTCATATTTGTTACCAAATCAACATCCAGTAAGGAAAGCTAGAGTAAGCTGGTGACACCAGAGTCCACAGGCTCTTATATAGGTTGAGAACATGGCCAGTGAATTCAGTATTCAAAGAGGTATTGCATAGCTTCTGCAGCTTTCTTCATTTACGTGAATGCAGATGTTTGTATTTCTGGCAGATAAGTGTTAGCACTTCTGGTAGGATTGTTTTAAGCTCACTTTTTGTCTGCTTTTTGAACAGGAATGAACTTTGGATAGAAAGTTATAGAAACCTGGAGAAGCTTAATATTTTCCTGCGTCCCCTGCATTAGACTGAGTATGTATAGCAGATTTTCACATGTGCAGCTGGCACTTCTCTAGGAATTCTGGACGTACAACAGTCAATAGGTCATTGCTTGGACCAGTAGGATGGCAGGGTATTGATGTGTAACACTGAAAGCAAAGACTGAGAAGTAGCTTGAATATTCACAAACAGTCTGTTTTTCCTTGAGTCATAGTCCCAGAGGTTCCGACATTAGCTAAGTTGCTTTAATACAGTCTGGAGAACTATGCAGCTGTTTCTCATGACTGATTCCTAGTAATTCTTTTATAGTATTTAAGTTTTTTTGCCACGGTGATTCAGTTATGGAAGAAGCTCAGCAATATTCATTGGCACCCTCATCCCTTTTCTGTGTTCACTAGAATGAAGTCATTGACATATGGGAACATTTATATGATTGTGTCAGGCAAGCTAGACTGAAAGCAACAGACAGATGTCCAATGAGTTAAATATGCAAATCCTTAATATAAATATAATTGAAAATGATGAAGCAACTAGACCAATGAACAGATGAAAAAATGACCATATGAAAAATGACTGGAATCTGAGCTCATTCCTTCTGGGAGAATTTTTGTGAATTGCATTATTATCACAAAGACAGTGTGTTTCAGTTTTAGTATAATTCCTGATAATTAGACATTGTTTGTTATTATCATGTTTTACATAAACATATTTTTGTGTGCCTAAGTGGAACTTTTAGGCACACATTTTTGTTTGGATACAGCACCAGGCAGATCCCAGTAACGGGAGTTTTGATTCATACTCTCAGTAAATTTGAAATACCAACAATTGACCTAAAGCTGTCTGATCAAAGTAACAAATAGAAAATTCTAGCTTTCTTTTGTGCATATATTTTCATCACTGGGAGCTGCGTGCAGATATACAAGGCCTGATTTTGAACCACTGAAGATTATAGGGTTTTGCCACTGGCTGTGGCACAGCTGAGTTGATTGGACTTAATATGAAATGCATTTAATTACAGCAGAAAAGATTCATTTCTGTCTAGCAGATGGCCCCTTCTGAACTATTTTTTTGAACTTCATCTACAGCCAGTGGAGAGTAGTAGACTGAGGTCTTGGTCGGAGGCCCACTTCAAGCTACCATGCCTCTGGGCAGCTGCTGAAGGAGGTGTCCTTTCATGCCCCATTCACCCCATTGCTCCTTTTGTGTCTCTTTCAGCAGCAGCACACTACTGGTATCCATGGAGGGATGCAGGAGAATGGGGAATGTGGAAACAACTCTTTTGGTGGCATTTCAGGTTTCTGTTGCATAAAAACACTCATTTAACTGCAGTTAAAAATGAGTGGAATGAACTGAACTGCCTGTAGCAGGAGCCCAGACAATAATTTAGTTACTTACCTAGGGAAATATAGTTAAGTAAGATGAATCCTAGTCTTAGTGTACTGAAGACTTATGGTCAACAAAAATGAAAATTTTAAAGTATCTACGTGGCAGACTATGTGATACTGTGGTGTGATAAGTTCCTTCTGCATTTCATTCTTTACAACTACTTCATAAAATATGAAATAAGAGAAGACTAAATAAGTTATAGATGAGCATGCACTTGTAAATATTTACATAATTGCTTATTTTCACAGATGTACAGAATGGTTGAGGTTGGAAGGGATGTCTGGACGTCATCTGGTCCAACCACCCTGCTCAAGCAGAGCCACCTAGAGACCGTTGCTCAGGACTGTGTCCAGTGGGGTTTTCAATATCTCTGAGGATGGGGGCTTCACAAGATCCCTGGGCAAGCTGTGCTAGTGCCTGGTCACCCTCACATTAAAAAAAGCGTTTCCTGATGTTCACATGACACCTCCTGTGTTTCAGTTTATGCCCATTCTTTCAAGTCCTATCATGGAGCACCACTGAAAAGAGCCTGGCTCCATCCTCTTTAAACCCTCCCTTCAGGTGTTCATACACATGGATAATATGACCGTGAGCCTTCTTTTCTGAAGCCTGAACAGTCCCAGCTCTTTCATCTTCTCTTCGTAAGAGAGATGCTCCAGTCCCTCCATCATCTTCATGGCCCTTCACTGAAGTCTTTCCAGTATGTCCATATCTGTCTTGTATTGGTGAACTCACAACTGGACACAGAACTCCAGATGTGGCCTCACTAGTGCTGAGCAGAGGGGAAGGATCATCTCTCTTGACCTGCTGGAAATACTTTGTCTAATGCAGCCCAGGATAACGTTGACCTTCTTTGCAGTAAGGATACATTGCTGGCTCATGTTCAAATTGGTATCCACCAGGACACCCACGTCATTTTCTGCCAAGCTGTTTTTCTCCTGGGTGGCCCCCAGCATATACTGGTGCCTGGGGTTGTTCCTCCCCGGGTGTAGGACTTTGCACTTCACCTTGTTGAATAAAAAAATTATTAAATTTTTTTCAGCATTTAGAAAAAAAATATTTTAAGGAGTTGTAAACCCAGTGATATTCCTTCCTGAGGCACAGGGCTTTCTCTACCTCCTCAGGTTTTCTCCTACTGCTGTTGTTTAGTTTGTCTGGGTTTTTTTGGTATAGTTTTCTCAGGAAAAGGCAATATAACATTGAGCTGAAGAGTATAGTTACACTATTTTGTGGTTTACACTGGTAGGTAGCTAAGCCCCACACAGCTGCTTGCTCACTCTCCCCCACTGGGATGGGAAAGAGAATGGGAAGGTAAAAGTGAGAAAACTTGTGGGTTGAGATACATTTTAATAGGTAAAGCAAAAGCTGTGCATGCAAGTAAAGCACAATCGTGCATTCATTGACTGCTTCCCATTGGCAGGCAGGTGTTCAACCACCTGTGGGAGAGCAGGGCTCCATCACACGTATCAGTTACTTGGGAAGACAAATGCCGCGACTTCCTCCTTCTTCCCCTAGCTTTTATTGCTGAGGATGATGTCATATGGTGTGGGATATCCCTTTGGTCAATTGGGGTCAGCTCTCCCGGCTATGTTCCCTCCCATCTTCTTGTGCAGCCCCAGCCTGCTCATTGGTGGGGTGAGAAGCAGAGAAGGCCTTGACACTGCATAAACACTGCTCAGCAATAACTAAAATATTGTTGTGTTATCAACACTGTTTTCATCACAAATTCAAAACATAGCCCTATACTAGCTGCTGTGAAGGAAATTAACTCTGTCCAGCAAAAGCCAATACAAGCGTAGTCAGTAGTTTGAAACAATGCACATCACTTCCTCATATTATTTATAATTTTAATCAGAACAGAACTTAGATTTCCATCAAATGATTTATAAGGATACCATGTGCTTGTTATGGTTTGAGAAAACCCATAACAATCTATTGTCGTTTAGACAATTATTCTATCACCCGATGACCCCTCCCCACCCGGAAAGGGGAATCGGGGAACACAAAGAAACACAAGGGTTGAAATATAAATAGATTTAATAGACTAAGACTAAATAATTAACAATAATACTAAAGAACCAGTATTAATCCCGATACTGATATAAGATATACAAGAGTTATACTCAGCCAATTATATCAGAAGGAAGCTGTGCACTCCCAGCAGCGGACAGCAAATGTCGGATGCTGCGAGCGCAATGGCTTCAGGAGGAAGGGAAGGCCTCAGGGCTCCGGCACCGGGGCAAGGAGTTGTCTGGACCGCCGCCATCAAGGGAGAGAGAGCTATGCAGCGAACTTTTCTAATTTATATTGAATGTGACGTTCATGGTATGAAATAATCCTGTTTACCAGCCTGGGTCAAATGCCCAGCCCTTGATCCTCCTTGTCCCTGCACCTGGCAAGGCTCAAAAACACTAACCTTGAATCCCAGAGAGCCTGGCTGGGTATAAAGTAAATATTTTCACAAATTCAGACACTAGAGTCTTTTAAAAGTGCAATTTTCCCCAGCATTAGAAGAAAAGTTAGTCCTGTGTCTCTCAGCCCAGGACAGTGCTCTAGGAGGATCCTCTGCTACAAATCTGAGATGTCAGTCTGAAATTCTGGGCTCAAAATATTATCTCTAATCATTGTGAGTCTGCAGGTGAACAACCTTCCCTCCCATTGTTATTAGTCTATTCTCCTTTGAGCCTCAATTCATGAGGAAAGGAGCAGAAAGCAGGATGGTTAATGAGGTTGCCTCCCTTTCTGTTCACCCTTTCTCTTGTGAGGACAGATGAACTTGCTATTTATCAACTTGTGAAGTGGCAAAATTGCAGTGTTGTGATTTAAATAAAGTATTATCAGTTTTTGTCTGCCTTATATACCACAGTCTCTAATAGTCCAGTTCAGAGAGTGATTTGTAACAGGTTTAGCACATATTTTTTTTCCCTCCATTGGAGACAAGGTGGAATTCTGGGGTGGAATTTTCATCAACAATCTGGTTTTATGATGTCTCCATTCAGGAATCGGAACATTTCAATCCTAATTTAGCTCTTCAGAGCAGGGGTTTTGACTCATAATACATTTTAGTGTGTCATCTACCATGAGAGACCCTTCCTGTTGCCTGAGACTTCCAATCACTATAATACAAATCATAACAAGCTAATGAACATCTGCAGGCGATTATGAAATGACAATATATAACTGGGTAGTTGTTAGGAGAATTCATTAGCCTATTTTCAGAACAAGCAGAAGTGCAGGGTTTGGGAGTGTCCCTGTTCTGCAAAGCTGACTCACACTTGAGTACTTTCACTGTCAAAATTTGAGTTGGGTTTATGCCATAATGGCAGGTGTCTTCCAAAATGCTCAAATTCCAGTTGTGGACGGAGTGGAATAATGTGGCTTTAGATATGGCCCATTGTAGAAAATGTCACCCTGTTTTGGTCATACCCAGAAGATACATTGGGAGATGCTAACCTACTTTTGTGGGAAAAGTGGTGTTAAAGAGGTGGAGAATACAGCTGCATATATATGTATTGTGCAGTAGGAACTATCTACCAGGTATAGGGATTGATATGAACAGGAGCTTTAATTTATACACTTCCTTTTCCAGTTTGCTTTCATCGTGTGATCAAAGACTGTATATGTGCTGTGATCTGCTTTTTCTGACAGCCTACCAGTATGTGTGTCTGTTTGAAGGATGTATCTTTATTCTCTCAACAGAGAAGAAAATATTGGTTTCATATAAATTTTAGGAACATTTGTAGCAAGTAATTTTTCTCAAATTCTAACTAATCCCAGGTTAAATAAGTTGTATCTAAGAAATTATTTTGGCTCATAGAGATAATATTTTGATATTACTATGACAGACGACTGTGAAATATACTACAAAATATTTATCAGCGGGGAATAGTGAGGTGTGATGACTTCCTAGACCCTTCCAAATTAATGTGAGTCATCCTTATGTATTTATTTTCTTGTCTGATTTCTTTTGCATTCTATGACTTTGAAAATAATCACAGCATAAGTCTGCATTCTTAAAATATTTATATGCCTAGGTAAACTGTAGGGGGTGGGGGGAAGGAAACATAATCAGCCCCCATAATTTCAATTGTTCTTTTTTACAGCTAAAAGACTTTGCTTATTTGTGGTAAGATGACAGTCTGATTGCATGACTAATTCAGTCAATAGTGAAGGCGGTGAGGTGGGGAAGGAGGGTGGGAGTGAACTACTTACATGAGAATTGGTCATTGTTAGTTAGATGTCAGAATCAATCCAGAATCCAGTTCTCATGAACTGAAAACCACATTTTCCAGTAAAACATGAAGCTCTGACTAAGTAGTCCAATTCCTAATTATGAAGTTATTGCCTGTCTCTTTTGGTATTACATAAACTAGTTTGGGGCCTAGCCAGACTACAGCAGTGAATCCAAAAGCAGTTAACCTTTTACTAAGGCATCTGGACTACCACTTCACTTAAGACATTTAAAACACCTTTAAGATAGTCTACTACAATGCCTTAGAAAATATGGAGAGAGAATCTTTAATAGTAAAACTTCATGTTCCTCACTTAAAATAAAACTTTGATTTTTACTAACTCAAGTAAATAGCTTTTTAACAACATTTTGCTGCACTTGGGACATGGCAATCCTGAGCACAAATACAGGTTGGGTGAAGAATGGCTGGAAAGCAGCCCTGAGGAGAAGGACTTCGGAGTGCTTATGGATGAGAAGCTCAACATGAGCCAGCAGTGTGGACTGGCAGCCCAGAAAGCCAACCGCATCCTGGGCTGCATCAAAAGAAGCGTGGCCAGCAGGTCGAGGGAGGTGATTCTACCCCTCTGCTCTGGTGAGACCCCACCTGGAGTACTGTGTCCAGCT
>KZ505725.1:1241402-1256355 GCA_002844005.1 Limosa lapponica baueri
GTGAGGGTGGTGAGACACTGGAACAGGTTGCCCAGAGAAGTTGTGGATGCCCCATCCCTGGAAGTGTTGAAGGCCAGGCTGGATGGGGCTTTGAGCAACCTGCTCTAGTGGGATGTGTCCCTGCCTATAGCAGGGGGGGTTGGAACTTGATGATCTTTAAGGTCCCTTCCAACCCAAACCATTCTGTGATTCTGTGATTCTATGATTATATTGTGGGAGTAAATAAGTGGAAACATTGAACTTGTTTGGGTGCTGAAATTTGAGTAAGGCTTTAAGTGGATAGCCACATTTCAGCTTCCTTGAAAATGAGGCATGTATGTAAGTCCCTTTCTATGGGGTTAAGTATCTTGTCTTGAGGTCAAAGTCAGAAGCAGAAGCTTTGATGTCGTGTCCCACACTTCAGGCATAGATATTAATATGATCAGGACCTTTAATTTATGCGCTCCTTTTTCCAGTTTACTTTCACCATGTGAGCAGAGGTTGTATATATGCTGTGATCTGCTGACAGTCTATCAGTATGTGCTTCTGTTTGAAGGATTTATGTTTATTGTCTCGACAGAAGAAAATATTAGTTTCATATTAAAGGGATATTTGCAGCAAGTAATTTTTCTCCATTATCCCTACTATATTCTGTGTACTTCTATGTAAAGTTTTAGCTTTTTATAAAGGACTTACTTCCCTATTTTTTCACAAAACCATATGCATTGTGTGTGTTCATGTGATGGAAAGAGCCTGTATTGCCATATTCACCCCATATCACTATGGCAGCTATTTCCAGCTCAGCATGCTCTGTCTCATTTATTCCTATAAAATTCCTTCTGGGTAATTTTTTCCTAGTTTATCTCTTCTGGACCCAGGGAAGTTACAATAAATAAATTCTGTCAATGGCTAGTTTTTCAACAGAAAATCTCCCACCCCAAATTTAGGCAACCTTCCTATTATTTCAGATTTCCAGGAGCTATACATTCTTCACTAAGTCTAACCTGAAAAGTATAGTCTGTAGCTACTTAAATTATACCTGGTTCAGAATTAAGGCAAGAATTCATGGAGAAAGTTCTCAGTTTCCACGAGCATAAAGAATTCCTAATGGCAGAAGCAAGGTAAAAAGCAGAGCAGCAATAAAAGTAAAGTGAAAATGCTAAATATATTTGCAAACCTGACATCTATCTACAGCTATTGGCTTAGAATGCTAGTGAGGGGTGCCAGGAACAAATATAAAACAAGTTCTTTGCTTGCATATGAATTTTTAAAGGCCATGTGTTAAGTTAATGTGCTGCCGATAACTTATCACATTTTCTGTCTAGACATCCAAGCTAATGTGAATGGGAATATTTTCATGTGATTTTTCCCTCTGGATTCTTTTTTTTTTTCCCACAACAATGCTATTTTTCTGCTTCTGTGCCGCTAAGAATAATAATGGAAACTTGCTGTCAAAAAAAGACATATGCAAGCCCCCTCCTTACCTTTTCATGATGCAATGTGGAATATGGAGCTTTGGGCATTGAGATGCTGAATTTCAATTTGAAAGCAATTCTTTCTTCCTTGCTTAAAATATATGATAAGCTGTATATATTTATACTGATTCTTGAGAGACTTAGAATATTTAGGTCTTGTTTTGCATCTGCTATATTCCACGTGGATTATAGATGGGTTACCAGAAAAGAAAGACAGTTCTCCTGGCCTTACACTGGATTTTTATGCTATTGTGGAATTATTCACTTAGATAAGGTTCCATATCAGGAGGAATGGTCTTGAATCTATGATGATTTAGCTGCTCCAGCAAGAGGTTTTCCTTTAACTTTGTGTAAAAACTGCTTCAAAAGCTCTTCTATCAGAAAGGTTCCTCTGCCAAAAGATTAAAAATTGGCAAGACTGGTAACTGTCCAAAAAACGCTACGGAAACCTATCTTAGTTCTGACAACCCTTATAGCATCCTTTGTTCTTCACTAGATTTATAGAGTAGCTGGATGAATGGCATTTACATGTCCGTGTAATATTTGTTTATATTTTACCCCATTCTCAATTTGGCTAATGGAATCAATTCCATCTTTTTGTCATTAAAATTATGATAAATTTTCCTAACAATGTGCAGTGGACAGGTATCCACGCTAATCTGTCAAGTTTCTTAGAAGCTTTCAACAGTACTGGCGATGAAGTATCTTGCCTGAAGGAGAGGTAATATCCAGGATAGTGTAGTAAAATAATTTCTTGAGAGATGTATCTTCTGAGTAGTGAAAGAGGCCTGCTGCTCCGACGTTTGATCATGCACTTGTGGTGTTATCTTTTATCTTTCAACATCTTCATGCCTGTCAGGGAGCAGTGGTTGCAGGGCTGCTCTGCAAGGGAAAGTGAGCCCAGAGCAAAGGGCAGAGACCTTTGGACAAGAGCTCCATCCCATGGTACCCAAAGAAAAGGAACAGAGCAGGTCTGGGGGGAAGCCAGGGCAGCCAATGGCCCTGATTGCTAGATAAGTTTGTGGTGATGGACTTGGTGTGAAGCCAAGCCAGGAAGGCAAGTCAGCAGGTGAGCATAGCACAAGGCTGTGCACAGGCATCCCTACAGTACAGTTCAGACAAGGACTGTGGGCTAGGACTGATCCCAGAAGCAGCTCCTGAGCTGGGAGGAGGCCCTCAACAAGGCTTATCCTGGCTCTTTTTCACACAGCTCTTTCCCAGCAGCTGCACCCAAGGTTATAGTCATACCACACAAGAGCAGGTCTTGAGCACTGACAGCCAAAGCTGTAGGAGGGAAGAGGCTGCAGAACCTGTTGGTGGACTCAGCAGGTTGAAGCTGAGGAAAAACGAGTCAGTGATGAATGAGGAGCCAAGACCACTGAAAGAATCACGGTGATTGGTTTTATGTGTCTGAAGATATATAGCCCCAGTTGGTTAATTTAGTCTGCAGTTTAGAAGTAGCCATTTTTTTTTTCTGTCATGTTAAGGTATGTCTTCCTATCATCTATAACAGGTAAAAGTACAGAGAAGAATGAAGATGAAAGGTATGAAATTGCATCCATCAAAGACAGAAGACTATAACTCTTAGTGCTGAAAAAGATGTAACTAGGGGAATTTGACAGTGCTCCATAGACTGAAAGTTAAAGAGAATAAAGAATGATTATTAACAACTTGTCACAATTAATTTAATTAATGAGGGTTTTTATTTTTAAAGAGATAGTTGCTGAAAAACTGAAGGTAAGATAAACAGAAGGAAGTACCTTTTACATAATGAACAGCTAAATCATGAAACTTTTGTGGCAGCAGAAGTAGTCAAATAGTTCAACTACTTTATGGACAATAAATCCATGGATGACAAGTAAACTTCATAATCTAGATGTGACTTTTGGTTCAGAGAGACCCTAAACCATTGACGGCCAGCAGCTGGAAAGATGTGCTAGGGAAAAAATCACTCTGCATCAGACATATTTGTTACATAGTGTAATAATGTTAAGGTAGTTAATTATGCCTTCACAATATTTTGTATTCACTACATTAATTTAACACAGCTGGGCATGAGTCTTTTAGGTCTTAGGACCTTTGAAATAATGTAGTTTACTACTGCATGTCTTCTCAGTTACACAGGTGCTGACATCAAACTTAGAATCATAGAATTATCTAGGTTAGAAGGGACCTTTAAGATCATTGAGTCCAACCAATGACCTAACACTGCCATGTCTCTAAACTCGTCCTTCAGACAAACTGGCTTCCTATGGCACTTTTCATCAGTTTAGAGTGCTCATCAAAATACCCAGTGACTCAAGCCAGGGATATCTAAAAGCTGAACTAAATCTCTAGGTTGATGATTTTCATCCCTGTGCAATGCAATACTCATGAAGTTTTCCTGGCAAAGTCTGAGGATTTGGAAAGAAGTCATTGGGGAACTAAGGATCATTACAAATCTCAGCATATTTTTTTCTTTCATATTGGCTTTTTCTAAGATAAATACATGTGACTGTGTATTTTAAAGAATAACCTAATGCAAAGTGAAAATAAACAAGCCCCTCAGAAATCTCAAACATCAAACCAAATGAAACCTGAATTGGAACAGGACAAAGCTGTCCTGTTTCTGGCTGTTTGCTCTTTTTGCTCCTGGAGAACTGATGAGAAAAATACACAACAGTGTGTAGTCTTATGTTGCCCTTTCTGTCCAAATGAAAGTAGCTCAGATTGTACTGTAATAATCACATAGGAGAATAAATACCAAACAGGACAGATGTCACAGTTTATGCCAAAACAAGTCATATTACAACATGTTCAATCAGTGAAACAGAGTGATAACTTTTTTTCCTTCCTTCCTTTCTAAGAAAGAATAAGCAGAGATTTACGAGCCCACTGTAGATCTAAAATGCAAATGCAGTAGTTCTTTATGTCATTTAACTTTTATTTATGGTAACTCATGAGCTGTCTTTACATTCTTACAATGTTGCTCATGATTATATATCTCAAGATTTTGTATTGTGAAATAAATACACAACCTATTTTGTTTTCCAGTCCTGTTTGTAGAAAGAATGGTGTTAATATTATCTGGCCAGATAGTCAAGTAAAATGACTTGACATGGTGTCAAATGACTCTGCTCTGAAGATATAAGTATATAGTCTACTGCTGGCAAGAAAAGAAAAGCAGCAATCTGCATCATATCAGCTTCCTCTGAGGATACTATGTCATTGATGAAGATATTAAACAGTACTGGTTCCCATATGGTCCCCTGAGGGACACCACTGATCACTGATCTCCACTTGGACATTGAGCTGTTGACCACTACCCTCTGGATGCAAACATCCAACCAATTCCTCATCCACCAAATAGTCTACCCATCAAATCCATATCTCTCCAATTTAGAGAGGAGGATGTTGTGGGGTGCCTTGTCAAAGGCCTTACAGAAGTTCACTTGTCCACTGATGTAGTCGCTCCATCATAGAAGTGCACTAGGTTGGTCAGGTAGGACTTGCCCTTGGCAAAGCCATGCTGGCTGTCTCAAAAATGTCTCTCTATCCTCCGTGTACTGTAAAATAGCTTCTAGAGGACCTGTTCCATGATCTTCCCAGGCACAGAGGTGAGGCTGACAGGTCAGTAGTTCCCAGGGTCCTCCTTTCTACCCTTTTTAAAAATGGGTGAAATGTTTCCCTTTTTCCAGTCACCAGTTAATTTATCCTGACTAACAGTTGCACGGTTGTTTGCATTTGTGATAGGAAAAGAATACTTACATATATTCAGTCAATGTGCTTGGCCCGATAATCATGAACCATGTGATGCTATTTTATAATAGCTTTCACAGAGGATAGTCACATTTTTAGAACAGTAAATTGTCAGCTGGAGCTTATTTTACACCTTATCTCCTACTCCCTTGTGGATAGTTTGCAATGGAAAGGGTTTATGCTGGAACACTATGGCAGTATCTCCATACCTTCTCTTAGAATCATAGAATGGTTAGAGTTGCAAGGGACCTAAAAGATCATCAAGTTCTAACCCCCTGCCGTGGGCAGAGCCACCTCCCACTAGATCAGGTTGCTCGAAGCCACATCCAGCCTGGTCTTGAACACTTCCATGGGTGGGGCATCCGCAAATTCTCTTCTTCTTCATTGCTGTCTCTCAAATGAATTTCTGTGATCTTTACAGGAACTTTTGCTCCATTCCTATGATGGAGATCTCACCTCAAAACAGTGAACTAAACTCTAAATCCCTTAAAAGCGCTGGAAACAGATGTGGGTCTACCACAGGTGTAAGATGTCTCTATTTGAACCTTCTCCAGCTCTCATGCTGCTGTGTCGGCAACTTGCAGTCTTCTAACAGCTGTGTGCCGTCATAGTGTCTCTCCTGCTTCTCTTACACCAGGAAGAGGGAATAGATCTGTGGAGTGGATGGAAAATGTTTACTTGTGTCTAGCTTCAGACTATGCTCACAGCCATAATGTTAGACCCAGTCTGGGGAAACAAATAGAAACTGAATTTCTGTGTGTGGCCTGATGTGAGGATGTGAGACGTGGGCATTCACATCACATCTCTTCACCTCTGGATAGGACTAATGAAATAATGTAGGTGGTTTGGGGCTCTAAATGCTTAGTTATGAATCTGCCGAGGCTGATGGGCCAATTTGAATTGTGTCTAATGCCAAGCATTCGTGCCATGAGATATTTGGACTTGGATTTAACCTTATGCTTTATATAGATACTTAGATCACATTCCATTGATACTGGTTACTTCTTGGTTGTAATTTTCTCATCTTTAAGCAGTTGAGAAAAAATTCAAGGTTGTGTGTCAATGAGATATAATTTTGAAACATTGGTTTGACCTGGAGAATTCTGCTGTTTACTTCTCTCTCCAAAAAAAAAAAAGTCATTAATAAGATAAGTAAACAGTATGTATTTTATAAGTTTTTGATGCCATAAGTTAGATGCCTGGCTCAAGCAGGAGAAGCCTAATGTTAGATGCTGGTAACCTCACTGCACACTTTGTGCCAGACCCCACTGTGCTCTGATTAGTACCATCTGATCGATCTGGTCTAGTGCAGATAATTGACAGCTAAGAGAATTTTTGGTCTCTTCAGTGGAGCAGCAGAAAGCATCTGGGATTGATCTGTGAATACATGCACACAACTCTGAAAAATGATAAGGCTGTCATGTTACATGTCATTGTTACATGTTAGAGTAGCAGAATTTGAATTTTACTCAGCATAGATGCTGTGCTTTACACATATCTTACCACATTTAAGCTAGGCGTTGATGCTTAGTCATTTTGACTGAAAGAGAGTACATACCATGCTGGCTGCCTTGCCCTTTGTGTATGTAGAAGTGGATTTAAAGAACTGTTGTGCCTTAACTTTGTTGGTCTACAGAGCCACTGAGAGATCAACAGATATTTATGGACTTACTGAAAAAAAAAGTGTACCTGTTACACCTTATGTGTATGTTAGTTATGGTAAAGTATGGGAGAAAAAATTTACTGATGAGTTTGAGGTATGTTTGTTGGAGGAATCAAGAATAAGCTTGAAGTCAATTCAAGCTAGAGGAGATAAACTACTTCAGATAGGCTTTCTGAACTCGCTGCCCATTTTGCAACATTTTAGCTAGTCTTCAAAAAAAAAAAAAGTGGCATTTCACCTTCCTCCATTTATGATACGACTCTGAGGGACTTAGCTGGAGCTTCTAGTAACATGTCAGGGGCCTTAATGTATGCTGCCTGTGCTGCAGCTGTGTTTCCTTAGGCGCAGAGCTTCTTGTCATACCTGCCAGCCCTGTGTCTTCAATACTGTAAGTAACTGAAAATTACACTATGTACCAGTGTTCAGACAACTGAATCAGCTTGGCTTGCTTTTTCCCTGCATCTCATGAATCTGATTTGGTAACCTTGGCCTTGACCACATCTGCTTTTCCCAGAGTCCTGGCCTCTCAGTTGTGCATCTTCAGGAGCTGGTGGAGGCTGTGTGGTGCCTGTCCAGGGCAGGCACACGGGTTTCCCCTGCAAGAAAAACAGGGCACGTAGGAGGATGATGCGTGTAGGAGGGGACATACCCACCCAGAGGAGAAGCTGGGATATGGACATCTGGGCCTGAGAACTGGCCTGTGTACCTGATGTGGGGACTGGGTATGGTCTAGACTATGTCTAGACATGATCTAACAAAAAGTGCTATGTTTTTGGCTAGGGGAAGCTTGAAATCTGCCCAGGTGGAGCAGGAGGGATTCTGAATCAGTAGCCCTCATCTAGCTGCTTCAGGATAAATTAAAAATGGAAAATTCTTAAGTATGGTAGTTTTCGCAGCTCTGTTGGTGATCTGGCAGTCTTACCACTACTGGGGGTAGGTAGCTTTGAACTGGATTTGTGAACATTAAATGAACTCTTATTATTCGTCATATAAGGTTTAATTGCTGAATGGGGTAAGAAAAATGTAGTCCTGACAATTTTATAGAAAAAAAATGGTGGTTTACACACCTACCAGAAGAACATGCTCATGCATATGTAAGAACTTTTCTATTCACAAAGAAATTTTTCAAACCAAAAATAAACTATTCCTCCCTGTACTGCCCAACCCACCAATTCCAGTTTATACTCAAACTTCAGACCATGCAACACAATTTCTTTATGAAGGTTGTAAAGGCAACTGTTTCAATTCAGCTTATCACACAGAAGTAAGTCACTGCAATAAACCTCATTATTCAGAAACGAGCTGAAGCCTTATGATGGGATAATACACAGTTCATACTAGAGAAACTTCGGTTTTCCTTTTGGGAAATTTGGGAGGAATTTGAGCTAAAGAGAAAGAACACAGGAGGTGATTTGATAATGACTGTTCCTCGATAATATTTTTTTATCACTACATTTCCTTAATTGCCTAAGGTCCTATGTTAGGATCTAGCTCCTATTACATTAGTCATCATGCAAATACACAAGAAAGATAATTGCTGGTACAAAGAGCCTGTGTATTAATTAAACAACTATCTTTTCCAAATCAGATGTACTTGGCCTGGCACCTTGTAGTAGGCTGGCACTGATTTCTAAGGGCATCATGCATTCAGGAAATACAGGAGCAACAAAACAAATCTTTTCCAGATCCTGGGACTCTGCAGACAGTGAATCAGGCTCTTCATTCCGTTATACTGACATAAATCACAGGGCTGTTGCAGAATACTTTGATAGATGTAACTTCGCTAAGACGTAACTTTGCTAAGATGTAACTTTGCTAAGATGTAACCCTTCTTCAGAAAACCAGGGGAAAAGTTCCAGTATGCCTGGGTTTACTGGGGTACCAGAGAAGATTGTCATCTATGTCCTTAAATTTTAGGAAATCTTAGCTGTTTCATTAAAGTATTGTACTCAGTGAAGTCTATGGTGACTCTTGAGTGAGTAGCATTAATAAATAGGTCTGTGCTGTGGGAAAAGTACTGGTAGGTAAATCTACTGGGAAGCGCTCCTCTGAAAGTACATTAATTAAACATTCAACAGCCATTTAATTAAACATTCAAGTAAAAAAATCTCTTGTTGATACTAAGAATTTTAAAAGCTCTGTATCAACAAAGATACTTGATGGCTTCCAAGAGAAAAATATTACCATGAGAGATCTGTTCACCAACGTACAGTGGGAAACCTGTGATTTAAAAGACAAAGAAAAGTGGGGAACCTAATCTAAAAGTTCTGTTGCTGACCCTCAGAAGAGTTTTCCATACTTACTACCTCACAGTTGTATGTCCTTCTTGCTAGCTTCTAATCGCATTCCCCCTTATCTGCTCTTCTTCTGGCCTGATGACTTGCATGCCTGACCGCAGAGCAACACGATGTGGCTGGAGCAGACCATCTCTCCTGAGTGACCTGCAATCCTAAAGTCCATGGCTGTCTTGTGGAAGGTGTGGGTTTGAACCAAGTCCTTAGTCCTTCACATGAAAGATAGGTAGGCTGGATCCAAAAGGGATCTAGGTATCAGTTCCTATGAATACAGAACAGGGCAGCAGGATCTCCCTCCAGAGGTTTTCAGGAGCTGTTGCTTCTCTCCCTTGACTTTCCAGGATGATTGGGTGCTAATTTTAGGAGGTCTGAATCATTCCCTAGAGGAGACTGCTGAACATTTAGTGAACTGAATGTGCAGTAAAGATGTGAATTGTGAATTACACTCAACATTAATCAAGGTCTTCAAACAAAACTTTTTTCCAAAAGCTGTTTTAATGGGGTTTATGCAGACCATAATTAGTAGGTTTACACAATTGTTCCATTTCATCTGGACTAAGAAACTCTTTGTGTTTCAGCTTCAGTTATCTCCTTGCAATTGCAATGGCATATTGAACCTGTTTTGCAATCTGGTACCTAATGCAGAGACATTGCTTTAAACTAATTATAGGCTAATCTATCTTTCCTTTCCTTTTTATTTTATTTGATTATCGTTTTGCACAGGCTGTTTTCAGATCATTGCAGGTTTTGCAAGACAGGATTTAATTGGTAGAAATACCAAAAGACATATTTCCTTTAATAATTTTTGATCACAAAACCATTTTCTTTGCTGTGGTGTCTAAACTTCTTTAGATATATTCTCAGAGAGATCACTTACTGTCTCACTGCTTCCCTTTGACACTTATCAGGTACAAAACCTCTAGATAAGGTCAGCTATTTAACTGAAGACAGTCAAAGTGTGATGATGAGCAATAGACCTGTGTTACTATCTTTATCAATGATTTGTGATTATGGTTCAATTTGTGAATTAATTGACAGTGAACCTCTTCATCTTTCCAATCTGTTCTGGCTGTTGAACTCAACGAAGACGAATAATCATTTTTCCCTTTAAAAAGCATCCTGAAAAATACTGCAGGAGTACTGTTACAGTTTCACATGTATATTTTATCAAAGTCAAGGACCCACAGCAGTGCAACAGGTAAAGTGCCATTTGCTCCATCTCTTTTTATTGCCACTGCTTTCTGAAGCGGATGGTGTTTTGCATCCATGCAGGATGCAGGAACGCCCATGTAAATGCTAGTGAAATTGAGTTGCTTTCGGTTTGATCATGGCGAAGGTGATTTTATTTCTTTTTCTTTTTCCCACTGTTCTTTGAAGAGGTGCTGTATCCTTTCATGTGAAGGGCTGCAGTGTGTGCTAATTGTTTTTAATAGAACACAAAATTATTTGCTTTCGTAGGAGACAGGCAGTTATCAGAAGTCACGCGCTGTATTCAGCAGTTTTCATTGCAGCACTCATTTTACAAATGTACAGGGAAAATATAGCTTCTCTCAGGGAAATATTTAATTACAATTTCCCTCCTACAAATCTTTGCCAGTCCCAGGAGTGAATTTTCTCTCTGAGGTGTTTCTCTCCATGGTGTAAAATCCCTGGCCACCTCCTCCAAGCAGTAAGCAGACAAGCTGCAAGCCGTCTCAGCTGTCAGCCCTTTTCTTATCAACATTTTTTTAACATACATGGTTTTTACACACTTTTTTATGGACTGGACCACAGTTTATCCAGGAAAGCACTCCTTCATCCTTCCCAGCTGGGACTGGTGAGCAGGAGGGGCCTGTGGTGGAGCTGATGCAGAGCAAAGGCTCTCTGCAGAGGGACGATTGCGGTGTGTAGACTTTCTGCAGCAAAAAGAGGGAAAAGGTTTCTTTTTTCTGAGATTCACAACTACTCATAGGCTTTGGAAAGGTTGCACATTAAAAACATGAGAAAATCCAAGCTCTGAGGTGTCAGTTGAGTCTTGGAAATCACTGAAATAGTCTCTTTCTGGGTTTTTTTGCGGGGGAGAGAATGGCTTTTGACAGACTGTAAAGCTTTTCTTTATGAAATCTCACCTGTTCTTATAGCATCTAATCCAAGAAACACAGAAAGCAACTGGAAAATGTTACTACAGTTTTGTCAGGCATCAGACTAGGCTTTTTACCCCGAACTGGGAGTATTCACAAAGTCAATAACTGAGTTCAGTATCAGCAGCACATGCAGGAGGGGTTCAGTATGCAGCAGCACATGTGGAGATGAAATCTAATCCCAGTTCTCGGCCCAAAACCCCTGTGCTACACAACTTCGGGAAAGGGGTAAAGCAAAGGACTTCCTTTGGCAGCGGGAGAGATAATAGCACTTTCCTGCTGCAAAGAGGTGCTCTGAGGGTGACAAGACACA
Organism: Limosa lapponica baueri; assembly: GCA_002844005.1. Lineage (NCBI taxonomy): Eukaryota > Metazoa > Chordata > Aves > Charadriiformes > Scolopacidae > Limosa > Limosa lapponica. The sequence goes on from KZ505725.1 coordinate 1,252,985, forward strand.
CATGTCTATCTGTGAGCAGGGCTGTGAGCATCACTGTTAACACCCCAGAGGGCTGAGATAGAGGTGGGGAGACTCTATAACCCCATGGCCACAGGGAGATCAACTTCAGCCCTCACAAATTAACCCTGAAGCGTGCAAACTTCAAAACCAGGTTTTTCCCTCTCACATTTTTACAAATGCAGTTAATTTAAGTAAACTCAGGTGATTCTCTAAACAGCTAATATTTCTAATTTCACTAGATGCTTCTCATAAAGGTTTAGGCTAGAGACAGCTGTAGTGTAGTAAATATAATAATCTATTTGCTTTTTAAATATGTAACAATTTATTATATATTTTTTAAAAATTCCTCTTATTCCTGATCAATACACACTTCAACACACTTTGGTTTTTTTTTGTTGGTTGGTTTAATTTTTAAATCCTATAACAGTGACGAATGGCATATTCTGGCAATTTTTGCTCCTAATGATTATGTTCTGAAATTGCTGGTGTGAAAAAAACAATCTAACAAACCCAGCCCAAAGACCAAAGTGTTTTGCCCAGTATCTTATACATTTGTTTGCTAAGACTGAATGTGTTTCTCTCCCCTGACTGCATTCCTTTGACACGGAGAAGTCAGCACAAGGTGGTGCTAAATAGCACACCATTACTCTTTTTCCTGTAGACGGCCCTGAAGGGAGCTTTTAGAAAGAATCTTTTTTAACCACTAGTTAAAAGATTTTTTTTTGTTGTTTTTACTGTATTTATTTCTGTCTGTTAGGGCTGGGAGAGTTTCCCCAGTAAAGCCTGCCCACTGTGGCTGTCAAAAATGTCTCCTCTGAGAAGTCTGAACCCTCAGTCTTTGGGTTAATGCAATAACTTCATGTTAGGCTTTCCTTACAGGAAAGTGTAGCTATTACCTACTTATTTGTAAGTGGATGGTGTTGTTTTTCACCTCTATTCCACAGCTCTTTGGGGTTTGTTAGTTGTTTCTTAGGAAATCTGTACTGCATGTGTACTACGGGCTTAAATTACAGGGTTCTGGAGCTCTATTGGACAAACTGCTAAGGAGAAGTTAAAAATGCAAAATGTGTAGAGAAGTCTAATCATAGATGGTGGGACTTGAATGTCTGACCAGGTTCAGAACTGGCAGCTTCAGGGGGAATGGGTGCCTCTTCACGCAAGAGCTGCTCTGTTCTCCATGCTGCTGCTCTGCCTGGAGCTGGGAGAGATGCAGTGTTGGATTGGCTGCTGTCCTCTTTGCTTCGCCTGCCAGCAGAAGTGCTAATTAGGTATTTTGTTTTTGTGGCATCAGATCACCTCTCCTATGAAAGTGCTCCTGAGATGCAAACTGGAAGGAATGGACATCTCGGAGAACCATATTTTATTTTTTTTAGGGGAAGGAAAAACTGATCTTTCTGAAAAAACAAACCATGTATTTGCTAGTAAACACAAAGTAGATCAGCTGGAATCAACTAGCCAGAGTCCTGTACTGGCTGACACTGTGTCTCTTGAGGAATCTCACCCCACAGATATTTGGTAGCACTTTGACATTATTTCTGCTCCTCAGAGACTTTCTTTGGCATCTTCTGTCCTTTAAAAGCATGTTTTATGGATAGAAAAGGTCTCTAGGAAAGCCTGGAACATTATTTCCTTTTGCAAAGAAATGGAAGATTGAAGTGGGTCCTATTCCTTTCCCATCATGTAAATCTGAAACTAAGGGAGAGTTTCCTAGGGGACCTTAGGGGGAGTGGTTATTCTTCTACATAAACATCTGAGCTTTCTGATCACTCTTGCTACGTGCATGATTTGATGGGCTCTTCTGCTTATCACAGTATTGATACATAGCACCAAGTTTAATGTAGTGTGAAAACTTGTGTTTTGCAGAGTGATCAGAGATGTCTGGTTATATGCACCATATATAGGGTAAGACTTGACATCAGGAAGCATTTCTTTAGAGATAGGGTGGTCAAACACTGCAACAGGCTTCCTAAATAGGTGGTTGATGCCCCAAGCATGTCAGTGTTTAAGAGGCATTTGGACAATGCCCTTAATAACATGCTTTAACAATGCTCTGAAGTGGTCGAGCAGTTGGACTGGAAGATCGTTGAAGGTCCCTTCCAACTGAAATATCCTGTCCTATCCTATCCCATCCTATCCTATCCTATCCTAATAAACGAATAGCCAACTTTCTCTCATAACACAGTTGAGCAGTAGTTGGATTAATGAGTGAGAAGCAATTAGCTCTATTCTCTTTTATACCTATATACATATTAGTTAATATATACATTAATATACACTAATATATTAATCTTGCCAGAACCGCAGGTTTTGAAATCCAAGCTGAGTATTTCTCTAGTTCTTATTATGTAATTTTCCATCAGTGACACCAGATCTCTGAAACACATTCGTAATTGTAGTAACCTATTTTCTGTTGGAAGCAAAGTGCAAATCGGGACTTTTTCTTTCTGCACTCCATTGACACCCAGTTTCACTAAGAAACATTTATTTGATTAAGAGTTAATGCTTTATCTATTACCTCTTTACCAGGCTTTTGATGCTGTTGCTGTAAGTTAACATGCTAACTCATGCTTTGGAACTAATTATTTATAATTTTTTTTTTATCAGGGGATGAGTCTGGAAAACCAGGATCTGAAACGTCCAAACTTGTGATGAAGTTCTTACTTTAGGTGATTGTAGTATGAGCTGTCGGAACAAAATTTGGCAGGCATCAAGAGATTAAGCATATTTATATAGTGGGAACATTGACTTCAGAATATAGTTCAAGAACTGTCTGTCTGGAGTGAGCAAGACATTCCTTCTCTGGATAGGTTATCCCACAAGTTTTTACTGGAGAAATCCCTTTCTTTTTATGTTTTAAGCATCAAGTGCAGAACAGACCTGGAAGCACAAAGTGGCATTTCCAAGAGTGAGCTCTGATACTCCCCAGCCATATTTTCAGTTTCAGCCAGTAGTCTGAACAACAGTGCACACAGCCAAGAGTGGCTTTTTCACTGCCAAAGGAAGTGATTAGAAAATAAAGTGGTTTATTATGTTTTTAACATGAAGGGCACGAATTCATATACCAATAATTTTCCTTTTTCTTATGGTCCATCCAATTTTTTGGATGTGGGTCTGTGGATTCTGCAGCTTTGCAAGTCGTGGGCTGGTGGGTTTTTCTTTGTCCTTCATCCCTGAGCTCAGTTTATCTATTACCCATTTTGACCATGGCAATGAATTGCTTTCTTGTTTACCCAAATCTCAGTAGGCAAGAAGACCTACTTCAAGTGCATTCAGCCCAAAATAATTAACTTGATGTAGACAGCAGGTACATTTCTATTTAAGAAGGCAAGAGGGAACAGCTGAGGGAGCAGCACCGTTCCTTGGTTAGGGGG